>AFBI03000030.1:207207-355602 GCA_000230595.3 Edhazardia aedis USNM 41457
CATTTATTTTATTGACTGATGATTGTTGATTGATGATTGGTTTAAAAAACCAAAAATAAATTATATAAAGAAATTATTTTTTAAATAAATATGCATAAAAAACAATGTTTAATTTTATCTTCATTTTTTAAAGATTCTAATCGAACTCCATCCAACAATAATATTAATTTTTTACCTGCTTTTCACTAAAATAATCACTATTCTTTCTAATATTACTACTAGTACTAGTACTACTATTATTAATATGAATACTATTGTTTCCATATTTAAAAGGGCATTATGGTTTTTTCTCTTTTATTCTTAAAAATGTAAATATTTTTTTTATTTTTAAAAATAATAATTCTTCTAATACGGAAACTATTTTATTATGTTTTTTTTCTAAACCAAATTTCTTTTATTTCAGAATTACAATCTAACTTTATAACTATTTCAAAAATAACGAATTTTAAGTATTGCCTAATTTATTCAGATACCATAAAGAATATATAATGAAAAATAAACAAAAGTTTATATCACAATTATTTATGAATTTTTGTCTTTTAATAATAGTTAAAAATAAAGATGTTTCAAAAGGAATTTAATGTTTTGTTTTCTCTTAGCCAAGATGGCTTAATCAACAGAAATATTTAATAAAATTCCATGCAATAAAGATTATCTAAATGCTATGATATTTATTAATTTTGTATTTTAGTATTAAAACTACCAATAAAAACAATTAGTTATAAGTTATGAAATTTTTTTTAGTAATTTTCTTATATGAAAGAATAGTTTTTAATGAATCTTTCATGGTCTAAGAACAACGCGCATTTATGGAAAGTTTACAATCAGTAATGTGTTTTTATAGAATAAAAATGTAATATTTGTCTAAAAAATTGAATAGTATACGATTAAAAAACAATTTACTTTTTTAGATTAAAATTATGTGAGTTCTACTATATTTTTTCAGTAAGGTTTGATTTCAAAAATTCAAATACATCTCAAAAATTTACTATAGATGTTCTTATTAAAGCTTGTGTTTATTGATTGTATTTTTTTTTATAAATATAGTTTTATATTTAAATTATACAATTTTATTGTGAATATTTTATATTTTTTTCATTTTTGCGTGGATTATATGACAAAAAAACGCTTAAATACCATTTTATATATACGTAATTTTTTTTCTTTCTTTTCATTTTTGTTTTATTGTGTTATTTGTGATTTTTTTTGATATTTTCTTTATAGGATTTCACGAATATTTTGCGAATTTTGGCTGTTGAGTGATATTTCAAATCATGAAAATTTTTTAGTACAAAATTAAAATAGCGATTTTTGTGTGTAAAAAAAATTATTATTTTTAAACGTTCGGTTAATATAAAATTTTGAAATTTAAAAACATTTTATCATGCATTAATGATCAATTAAATCCAATATTAATCAGAATTCTGTTATTAATTTATTCAATTTTAAGGTATATTTTATATTTTTATGTGTCGAAAAAACTATTTCTTGATTTTATTTATGTAAATAATACAAAAAATAGCTTAAACGATCTTAAAATCTTGTTGTTTAAAAATAATTGCGATTATAAATTTAAACTAAAATTTTTTTTAATAGCATATAAACAAAAATTTCAAATATAAAATGGGTTTTAAATGATCCAATTTAAGTCTTTAATTTGCATTGTAATCATTTTGAATGATGAAAATTTATTTTTTTGCAAATTTACTAAAATTATTTTTTAAAAGATGATGTTTTTTTTTCTTCCTCGTTTATTTATATTTACACATTCTATATATAGATTTTTTCCTTCACCTTCAGATAGAGGGAACATTTTTTTACCATACCTGTTGCCACCTATGACCAATTGGACTTTTTTAAAACATTTAATAACCAATAATAGCTTAGAGCTTTGATGTTCTATAAATATCAGAGAAACTTTTTTCCGATTTTTGTATTAATATTTTAATGTTAAGTATAGCGTAAATTTCTTGTATATTCTCGTTTTAAAAGATATTTATGTTAAATTTGAGAAATTACTATAAATGTTTTAGTTGTAAATTATATCAAAAAATGTGATAAATTTTAATTAATTATTTGTAATATTTGATGCAATTTGTTATCAATTTTTAAAAAATAAGTGACGTTATATTAAACGACAAACAAAACGAAATATGTGACATCTGTCATAATAAATTATATTTTTACTTGATATAATTATCTTTATTAAGTATAATTGAAGAAAAAAACATAGAATCAATAATATTATTATTGTTGAAATTATTAAAAATTATTATGTAGTAATTAAAAAAGTTATATAAATATTTTGCAAATTTAATTAATGGATAATTTAACAATATGTTGAAAATATGAATTTTTATTTAAGTTAAACTTATCTGCAAATTAAGTCAAAAAGTAATTAATGTATGCAACAGTCGATAGTTTTAAATATTTTTATTTAAATATTATAATTTTATGCACAGTGCAAATATAATAAGCATCAATATTTATTGTTAACTATAATATTAACAGATATTAAATAATATATTGTATTACTGATTTACAATAAAATATTTGATGAAACTTTTGTTTGATAATAAACCAAATGATTTATATTGTCAAACTCATTAACCAAATATATATTCTTATCGTAGGAATATATAATCTTTCTAAATTCATTATAATCTTTATTTCATTATTTCTAATATTTATTTATGTTTGAATGTAATTCTAGTACACGTACTATTTTATAAAACATTAAATTTGCATTAATTAAAATTAACTCGTATTGATTATATACTTTTATTATACTTATGTATTCATACTAAATATACAATAAATTTACTTTTTCTGCTTAAACATTGATATGTATTGATTTTATCCGCATAAATATAAAAAATAAGAACATTTTTGATATTCTAGAACTATACTAAAACTATAAATAAATTCCGATATACATTACATCACCACAACAATCATTTTATTTTTTTATTTTTTTTAGAACCAGTGTGGTTAAAAGTGATTTGTTCCTTTCGCTTCAACCACAATAATATTTCTTTAATTTTTTTTAGACAGGAAGGAACAACTATTTTTATACAAAAGAAAAGTCAAAAATAAGGCAGTTTAAAAAGAGAACAAATTCGCAGATCCAAAAAGAAAAAATGAAAACCTACGAAACACAATCTAACAGAAACAACCAAAAAAACAAGATAGAAGATAGAAGATTGAGAAGAAGTCTTCTGCAGAAAGTGACTTCTTCGAATGTAGCTTTAAGAACAGTATTCACGTTGATAATGGTAGTATGTGTTATTGTAACATTATTTATCGACAAATTCTACTTATTTATAACAATATATGTGATAAAGACGATGGCATACAACGAAATAACAAATGCAATCAAATTCCAGAAGAAAAGAAGATTGGATGTGATCCAGAGCTGGTATTTTATGATAGTCATTGATTACTACTTAATTGGAGGTAATTTGATGAACATTTATGCTGACAAAATACCAGTTCAACTATATAACAACCATCTATTCGTGAGTTTTAACCTGTATATAGCAGGAATCATCATTTTTATACTCAATTTGAAAGGAAAGGCAATGCGCACGCAATTCGGCCACTTCGCTCTTTCACACATCACAATGATCTTTATGAGTCTTGTTTCAAGCTTTTTTATTATCAACCTCAATAACGGAAAGCTGTGGTTCCTTTTTCCCGCACTACTAGTAGCTTCAAACGACATCTTCGCATACATCTTCGGTAAGTTTTTTGGAAAAACACCCCTAATAAAACTTAGTCCAAAAAAAACATGGGAAGGTTTTGCTGGTGGTCTTTTTTCTACTCTTGTTCTAGGACATGTTCTCTGCTTATTGAAAACTAAATATACCTTTTGTCCCGATAAATTCGACATGAATCTGTTATACACAAACCACTACAAAATCTTGCGATTAAGTATTAAAATCACCACGCTAGCTGTTCATATGACTGTTTTTGCACTCTTTGCTGGGTTGATAGCACCTTTTGGCGGCTTTTTTGCGTCAGGCTTTAAAAGAGCCTTTAAAATCAAGGATTTCGGCGAGTCAATTCCCGGCCACGGTGGAATCGTCGACAGACTCGATTGCCAGTTTCTCATGGGAATTTTCGTAAATGTGTACTACAGAACATTTGTGTCAGGTAAAATATTTACCCCAGAAAAGGTTTGTAATATTGCAATTAAGAATTTGTCAATAAACGAAGTTAAAGAGCTTGTTTATATGCTCAATAATTTCATCACCAATAATTCATAATATTATTGCATTTTAATATATAGCTGTTGGAAAATAATTAAATATAGAAATTGTCAGTTTATTAAAAACGATGATTTTCTCTTTTTTCTGTTATGATTTTATTAAATTTTCGCTATTTTATTATAAGACTCTGATATTAATTTTTAGTTGTATCCACTGCTATTCTACTATTATTTTAAAAGTCTTCTGTATATTTCTTTAAAAGATCTGACATAATACTTTTAATTATACAACATGAATGCTATTTTTTACACACTTTTTGTCGAATTCTATTTTATTTTATAAAAAACATATAAAATTGATCTCGTTTTTTTATTTTTATGTTACCATATTTAATACACATGCAAATATGACATATATTTAATTAATATAAAAATTATCTAAATCTAGATAATAATGACAAAAATCTGGTAAATATATAGATTTAATAAACATTTTTGTTTATATTTATCACAAAAAAACATTTTTATAAGAATAGATTAAGAAATAGTGAAAAAATCACAAAGCACAGCGATTCAAATAGAAAAAATACACAATCTAAAAAATTATATCTTTTTAAATCCCTTTTTTAGTTGCAATAATTGGTTACAAAGTGTAAATTCACATAATTGTTTTTTATCAAAAGTACTTGAACAAATTGCTCAATCAACCTTTAAATTCAACTTTTTTACGATTCAAATGAAAAACCTTTATAATAAAATTCCTATTTTTTTATATAGTTATCTTCATCAAATACAATTTTCGTTAAATATAGATTTTGTCGAATAAAATTTTATCGTATATATTTCATCTAGTAGCTTAAATTATATACCGAATATTTCGCATTGATATAATTAAAAATATATAAAAATAATGTTTAACATTTTTGAAAAATTCTTTTTTGATTTTGCGTAAAAATGTAATATACTTTAGAAGTTTTTTATATACACATTAAATACGCATGATTTAGAAAGATTAATATGGAAATCATTACATAAAACTGTATCTAACTCTTTCTTTTTTATTATATCTTTATGCAAATGAAAAATAAGTATGCACAAAAATTAACGAAAAATATATAAATTTTTTGATTATGATGAATGTTGTAGAATAAAATCAGATCTATCAATTTTTATATGATCAGAATATTATCAAAAAATTATTTTTTTGATAACTATACAAGTAATATATATAAAAAATATTAATTAACCTCACATCACTATAAAAAATTCTACTTAAATGCAATGTTGATCAAATATCTTAAATTTAAAAATAAAAGTATTCAAGTTTTTTTTTGTATAGAACATTGATGGATTATAATCTTAAATCGTTACAAAATCCGTAAAAACTATATTTTAAAAATTATATTGAAATACAAAATAAATGCAAAATCAAAAATAAAACTCAGAATATTTATTTTCAACTCGAAAGATAACAAAATATATATTAAAACATAATTCAGTAAAAAAAAAACTTTCAATAAAATTATATTTATTGTTTCAAATTATGACATACAACATTTTTTAAATCTATATAGAAATTCATTCAATTGGTAATAAAATCTAATATTTACGAAAAAAATCTTAGATTCAAAATATTTACCAAATCAAAAATATAATACATTAATTTTAAAAATTTTTATATATAAAAAATATATATTGAAATACAATTTTACTTACTATTAAAATCGTATACAACATCTAACTTAGTTTACTTTTTGGTTTTTTTATATACCTCAGAAAAAATATATGCAATAATAGAAGCCACTGTGCTTTTTGCAAACTTTTGTTTCTTATTGTATTATTCATAAAGAAATGAAAAAAAATTTTATGATAAATAAAATTTCGTTATTTGTCATAAAACAATACATACTTTATTTATAATACCAAAAATGTACATTTGTTAAAATTATAGTTGAATATTATAAATTTGGTTATATTTTCTCCGCTCAAATTCATTAGCATTTGCACTGTCTACAATCTCAATAGAAAATTAATTCAATTAATGCATATTAATATTGGTATAAATTGTTATAAATCATTTGCAATATATATTAAATAAGATTAAAAACAGAAAAAATAATTTTTTTAAAATTCACTCTGATATTAGTTACAACTGGAATACTGTTATTCAAATCAGCATATATCTGTATGTGCATTTAACAAAATTTATATAATCGCACTAAAAACCACTTAAAATAATATACACAAATCACATTCCTCTAAATTTTAAAGAAAAAGAATATTGTTATCTAATTAATATATTTCATGACGAAAATCTTATTAATATCATTTAATATCTTTTTTAATTTTTTTGTTTGTCTGAAATGTTTTTTTAAAAGTAAATCAAACAACAAAGTTATCATTGATAAAGCTTGGGATAATATAAACGTTTTTTTTAGAAAACTAATTGGTTTATATGATTTTCACAGTAAAAACTATATAAAAAAAAGATTTTTTTATTTCAATATATATATTATTCTTTTTTTTATAATAGTTTCAACTGTATTAAGATTGCATAGTATTTTCTATAATTTTAATTGAAGATTATTTCAAAAGCTCTTTTAAATAACATTATAAAAAAATCACAAAAAAATTCTTTGTATAAGGATTTTATTTCTTTTAAAAAATATAAAATTTGTTTTTATGTATATAGAAGTTTATTTTCTGTTTATGTATTTGTACGCATTTATTTGTTAGATTGATAAGTTTTTACTAATTGTTTCAATAGTTCATTATTATAATTATAGATAGTCAATTGAAACAACTTTAACCATTTCTACAGTTAAATCATTGTGCAAATTATAAATTCTGTACGTTCTTATGCAAAACGTCATGCATTACGTTTCTTTTTATAGAAAAAATATTATTTATTGACAGAATTTTTGATGTTAATTAAGGATAGAAATAAGCTTATAAATTACATCAGAAATTAAAATATTTGTATAATATACCGTCAAAAATAAAAGAACTAAAAACATATCACTATTTTATAATAAGTTTATATTTTGTATATATCAATCAAACAAAACAATATATTTTAAATCCATATTTGTTCATTAAAATATTTAATAACAATTTTTAAATGTTAAAATATAACAATTATTATATTTTTTTTATTCTTATTTATTAAAAATATTGATTTTCATGTACTCATTTATATGCATACGATAACTGCAAATATCTTTGATAATATCTTAATTCAATAATGATGTCATATTAAAATCGATTCAAAGTTTGTAATTGGATTATATGTTATTTTTATGTTTTATATTGATTAATCTGTTATTTTAAAATTTCCATGCATTTTTTTATGTTAGAATATTGATAATTAAATTATAAAAAAAATTCTAACCATAAAATTTACATTTTAGAAAGCTCATTGTTCAATTATATCTAAAATTATAAGATATTTTTATTATTTTTTTGTTCAATATTTTCTATTTATAAAATGCACTGATTATTTTGAAAAAAATTTTATTTTTGAAATAAAACAAAAAGATTATAATTCAAGAATTCAAAGTTTTTTCGATTTTTTTAACAATTATTTGTGGCGAAATTGTTCGATAATATATTCACAATGATATTTAGTAGCAGATTTAATTATATCTCCTAATTAGTTTTCATAATACCATTTTTTAATATAATAAATAATAGATAGTTTTATGTTTTAGTATTTTGCTTATAAAAAATTTAAAATTTTTTATAAAAAAACATTTAAAGCCTACAAAAAACCTAATTATATTTTTTTCTTACTTAGATTGATATTATAATATCTTTTTATTGTTTACAGCAAATAATATAGCTTATAAATTTTTATATTACTTATTTGACAATGTATTTTCTTTGTGTAACATACCAATACATAATAATTTCAAATTCGTATTGTAAAGGTATTTAAATTTAAAATAAAATATTTTTTAAAATCTAGTTAGATAAGTTCAATCATACTATATTGTGTAAATATAATCTCTGTAAGACAAAAAGCAAACTTTAAATGACATTTCTTATCTAAGTTGCAGAAATTACGTTCTGTTCATATAAGATATTTTCACAATAAAAATTTATTTTTTTTATAAGTGAAAATATCTATCTAAGTAATTTCTATAATATTATAGACAAAATGTATTTATTCATTATACATTAATAATATTGCACTAATTTTTTTTATTCTAAATATATATTCAATATATAGAAAAACGATGATTCCATAAACTCGCATTATTTAAGATTGATTATGCTAAAAATTAAAAAATTTATAATTTGATTGATCTTTGGTACATAAAATAACTTGTTTGTATTAAATAACATATGCACTAATTCTCAATTTCATTTTGAATCTATTTTTTTGTTGAGTCAGCAAACAAAAACTAAATTGTCTTAATATCTAAAGTATTACATTAGTCTATGTTATCTATCTGGTTGCAGTGGCGATTCTGAATGTTTGTATTTTTGTGCTGCAAAAAAATTTTGCATATTTACGTTTTATATTTTTTACTAATAATACTAATTTATATAAATTTTCTTTTATTTTCTATCTTGCATAAGTTTTTCCATGTAATTGCTATTTTATTACAATCCTATAATATCAGCTTTTTTTAAAAAAAATATTTTTCTAAATCAAGACAATAGTTTGAAAATAAAAACATTTTGCAATGAAATACATATGCACAATTTATGTTCAATAGATAGTAGAACTAAAAGAAAAATAAAAAAAGCTTCTAAATCTTTTTATCTCAAAAGATTTCTATTTCTGAAATATATAAACAAATCTTTGTAACAATAAGTGTAACGCATAATGTAAAAAAAATCAAAGAAACGGTAAATAAGTAGACTATTTGTGACTTTTTTTATTACGAAAAATGTATTCAAATGGTTTGAGCCATTTTTGTATTCGGAATTTTTATCATTCAAAAAACCAGAATTTCGTATCGAAATTTTCAAATAAAACATATTCTATAAATATCTATATTTTTCAAATTTTAATCTTGAGTTTAAAAACAACTATTGAAATTTTTTTTTTGTAAACAAAAATGTGAAAATATATACATATATATATATTAGTCACATAATGACTTCGATTAATTTTAAGTAATTAACAAGTGAGTTCTTTTAAAAACCAATGATCTGTAAAAGAACTAAGAAATTTGATTCCTTCCAAAAAAAAACATATGATTAGTTGTTATAGTTAAGTTTAATTCCATTTTAAAAGAATTTAAAAATTTTCCTTTTGAGAATATAAATTTTATAATAATATAATTATTGTTATTTTTCATGGTTTTTTGCGATATTAGAATCCTTTTTTTTTAGAATAAAGCATTTTTTGATCATTTTTACTTATAATTAAAAGTTTTGGTAGAAATGCTTTGAGTCGTTTATAATTTTTTTACATATTTTTGAAAATTTTATTTTTGTTTTTTTTATATGTTAATAGATGTTTTTCTTTATATTTTTATAAATATTTTCTCATACTTATTTTATTTTACTATAATTCCTAAAATTACAAAATTGCTTTGGTCAAATTATCGCATCGATTTTATTCTATTTACAATAAAATTTCCATATTTTCCATTTTAAATAAAATTTTCGATTTTTTTCTTTTTCAAAATATACATTCTTTTGTTTTATCAAATTGTTATTTCAAGAAAACAATTGAAAGAGATTATATTAATAATTTCGTTCCTGTCTAAATTTAGTATGTAAATCAAGTATATTTAATAGTAATTTTAAAGCTTTTAATGTTGAAGACAATTTTTTTTAATATAGTAATACTTTCCTATGGTAATCTATTATAAATTTATTTAAATCTTAATGAGAATAGGAACTAATATAATTTAAAGTATATTTTGAAATATTAAATAGATTTAATTGTTATAATTTATAAATTTCCACTAAGCTCATAAAATAGATATACAGATAATTTGATTTGACAAATATATAAATTGAGATTTTTGTATGTAAATAACCCGAAAATTCAAATAAAACAAACATATTTTTTGTTCAAGAAAAATTTGTGTTAGTTATCAAATTTTTTGATAATAAATACTTTTTAGGTTTGTATATGTAAAATTTAAATATATGGCATATTTATGTTCTTTTATAAAGAGCAAAAATTTATTACATATATTTATGTAAAATAAAGCTACCAAAAAAATTATATTATTATGTATGACAAAAAAAGAACAAAATGACCATTTGTAAGAACATACAGATCAAATGAAAACATAATCATAACAAAACTATAGAAAAATATTTCTCTTGTTTTATATTACAAATTAATATGTAAAAAAAATTTTATATTCTATATGTATTTTAAATAATTTATACAGATTATTTCAATCAGTATCCCTAAATATATACTCAAGCTGTAGGTAATAAGAATTTTATTAAATTATAAATATGTATATGTCATAATGTAATATACAACAACTAGCATTAGAAATCGTAGTAATCACTTTTTTAAGGCTCTCAACCCTTTTTTGATCAAGATACGTTAATATACCTTGTATATCTATATTTTTTTAGTAGAACCACATTTCAATATTTATTTCTATAGCATAAAGATTGTCTAATTTTTCACATTGAAATTATAGTAAATGTATTTTTCTTTAATCGCATCAAAATTTTTAATCAATTTACAGAAATTGACCCTTTCTATATTTTTTGTTCTTTAAAAAAATATAATATTTTTTGAGGCTAGAAATAGATTTTTGTATCACTAAAAATTGTGTTCAACTTTTCAAGTTATTTTTTACACAAAACTTTTTTTATATTGAGAAATCATGTTTCTCGGTAATAGTATTGATGATAGAGAGATTTATGAAACAAATTTGTATTTAGATGGTATATTTAGATTTGTTGAGTATCTTGTAAAATTGTAAGTGCTTACATTGGCAGCGCAACTACAAAGAGCATATTCAGTATGATAAGTACATTCCAAATAATAATACGATCAATTTATACTAAAATGTAAATTTTTTATGAAATTATTTAAAAAAGATTTTTTTCATTGTTCTTTATTCTGTAACTTCACATTTTCTATATTTTTAGTGGGTCCGTTTCTCTTTTTTTATATTCGGAGGCTGAATGAGCGCTTCATTTGTATTCAAATGATTCCGTAAAACATCACATAATTGCATCTCTCGCAGTAAAACCTTTTAAATCTACCATTATCAACAATAATAAAATATGAATTAAAATTTTTAAGATGTTTTATTTTTATAAAAGTCTGTTTTTTATGTACATTTCTATTTTTTTGTCTATGTAAATAACTTTGTTGGTTTATTGTAATATAAATAGTATTTGTACTTTTTTTTTATGTTGATTTCAAATATAGATGAGGATGTTACATTTTTGTGATTTTATCACATAAAGGTTTTGAAGCTATCGTTTTGTACAATATGTATATGTAATTCATTAAATTTTTTTCTTAAAAGTAGATTAAAGACGCGATAAAACACGCTATTTTCATGTAAAAGAAAAAAAACATTTGTATATATATATAATGTAATCAAAACATTTTTTTTATATATTTTTGAAGTTGTTGATGAAAAGTTTAAAAATTGCCACAACATTAGAGAAATACATCAAAGATAATATCATTACACGTAAAAAATCTTTCTATAAGAAGTTACTTTATACCAATTAATTATAATAAAATCAAAGTATTGCTTTTTATATGTAAAAACTAAGAAGTAGAAAGGATTTATACTTGTATAATTGATATATTTTTCCTAACCAAAGCATTATGCACGTGGTAAAAAACATTAGAAATTCAATTTTTTAAAGGTAATAAATAACAAAAAATTTGTTTTAGCAAAAACTTGATTTTCGAATAAAAAAAAAGTTATTATGAATTTTAAAATGGTATTTTTACCATTTTTCAACCAAATTTTATTGAACTAAGTATATTTGTTGGTTTGCAAAAAAGAAAAACATATTATTTTCTGTTATTATTTTATATATAGTGATTTTTAGAAAATCTGTAGTATACTAGAAAAGGGGTAGTTTGAATTTCAAATGACAAATATTTGCTACCTAAAAAAATTTTTTTATCATTATATATTTTTTTTAATGCATAGTTTTATTAATACAATTTCTTTTTAAAATGTATTATGTTAAAGATGGATTATGTGATAATTAGTATGATCCTTTAATGAAAAAAGTGCAATAAAATAGTTTTCAAACAGTGATTCTATTATAATAATGTTGTTTATTAACATTTTTATGTTGTTTTACAAATATTTCATATTATATCTATTTTTATTAGTACTATGATAATAGATTTCCAAATATATTTTTTTGAAACTCTACCTACTTGTTTTTGTATTTATCTCAATAGAAATGACTGAAACCAAAGATCTTCAATTGTATTATTAGCATTTTTTTATAATTATATAATCAAATTTTTCTAAATAAAGTTGTCACCAATATATTATTGTGTTTATAAAAATATTTTATTTATTGAAACTTCATTTCTTTTTATACATATTTTGAAACAGAATGTTTCAACTTTATTCTGTAAATTTGTTTTTATCTACGTTATTTCATATTGACTATTTAGATATTAAAATTTACAAATATTTAATGATTCTTAAAGATACATTGTTAATTTTTCCTTATATTGGTAATTATATTTGTTTGTAGCGTATTATTTTTATTTTTTAAAAAATTCATTTTCATAAGATATTCTAAAGATATATTGAGTTTTTGTGGCACATTTTTTATTAGAAGCTTTGTGTAATTGTTTTTTTGATATAGTAATTAAAAAAAGTTTATTATTTAATGATAAAAATCAAATAACAATATATTTGGTATTTATAACTATAACGTGTGATTGAAAAAAACAGATAAGTAGTTTTTTTAATATAAAAGCACGCTAAAAATTTTTTTTGTAATAAGTTTTTTTAAATGTAATGATTAATAGTACTGTTGGCATCCAAAAAAATTTTTTAAAAATATATGATTTATGTCGATGCAAATGCTTTAAAAATGAATGAAACATTACTTTTGTTGATTGTTGCATCTTGGATATTTAAGATTATTTTAAGTTCGAAATATTAATGTTTTAGATAAAAATATAGTTTAATATCTAAAAAACCAATAAATAAAATCAATTTAAAATAAAAAATAGAAATACTGACATATATAAGAATCTAATAACATTAATTTCGCCTATATTTTTTTACAGTTACAAAAAATAATTTTTAAAGTTAATTCAATTGCGAAAAGATATTTTTATGCATGTCAAAATTGATTTAATTACGTATTATCATTCAATTCGACTTTATATATTAGCATGATATTTTTTGGATTTAATTAAGATTAAAGCATAAAAAAATTTCTCGTGTTAATTAAGGGTTTTTTTAATATTATTTGTTAAGTCTGTAGCACATTTTTTGTCAATATTTATATAATGTTAAAAGTAAACAAAAATCCATTAAGTTATGGTGAATTTGACGTGTTTGTCATTAAAAATCAATAATGATAAAAAATATACTATTTTTAATAATATAATTTCGGGCATGAATTTAGTCGTACAAGTATAATTGCACATATATTCTCATGTATGATCCAATCATTTTACTATATTAATTCCGTACACATACAATTCTATAGGGTAGTTTGTTGATCATAAAGATCACAGTATCTGCAGTTTTAGTGTATATATCAATCACACCAAATCAATAAGACCGTGTGGTTTAGTGGTAGAATTCTTGCTTTGGGTGCATGCGTCCCGGGTTCGAGTCCCGGCTCGGTCCTTTCTTTTGCATTTTTTAATTTTATTGAATTGCACTCCTGTTATACAATCTAATTTACATAAAACAATGTGATTTAATGGATAAATTGTATGTTAGTGTATAAAATATAAATCTAAAAACACGTATAATCTTACTATTTGTATTGCTATGAACAGTTTTAATTTTATGTATTGTTTTTAGTACGAAAGAATCTACATTGGAATTACCCTTAAAAAATGGAGGAAATCGACAAATTAGTCCACCTACGAAAGAAGCACGGATTTTACCAGCAGGATTATGTAACTTATTTACAGTTTTTGAAAACAGTGCGGAAAGAAAGTACGATTTATCAAGCAGAAAAGTATCTTGTAAAGTCTATGCAAAATACAAGTAAGAAAAGGTATGCGAGAAAGTGCTTGAAAAGAGCTATCAAAGTTGCAGATAACAAATTGTACAAAGAGTATCTCAATTGTTTTTTATTGCTTGATTGTGGTAATAGCAGTGGCAATGGTAATATCGATAGTAGTAAAACTTCTGTATTAGCATCTTTACTAGAAATACGCGGAAAAGTAGAGGACAACTTTATTTTAGTCGATGAAATAGACCAGATAATCAGTAAAATCAACAAAGAAAAGGTACCAGCTAAAATTGAACATAATTGGAACGGAATTATTCTAAATTTCAATTGCAAGGGTGAGCTCGACTCTTTTTTGAATTTAAAGCTGAGTTCGAAGGTTGATTATCAGGCTGATCTTCAAAATTCGATTGTCAGATTGATTATTGCAGAAAATTCATTCAAAAGAGCGTTAAAAAAGTATTACAATTTTTCTATCAAATATTCAGGTAATCAAGTTAGGAAAAATATCCTGATAAATAATAATGATAAAGATGTTGAAAATGTAAAATTGGATATAAATAAGGCCCAAGAGACTAGTAACAATAAAAATGAAAATAAAAAATTCAACCCAGCGATTTTAAAGAAAAAAATATTCACCAAAATACTCAAATTTTCACTCGATCTCATAGAGGCATCAAAAAATTTATTTCTGATATTGGAAAAAAACTTTATAAAAAATAAATACATTCAAAAGATTCAAAAAAATTATGCTGAATTCAATAATATACTAGAAAAGCTAGAAAAATACAATAACGCACAATTATTTGATGAAACTGTTTTTGAAAACTACGAAATACCGGTAGAGATGAATGATATCAGCACAGAAATCAGGTTTCTAATTAATAGTAGGTGTATTGATAGACACGCTGCACTTTCGATTTACTTGCAAAATGTTTTAAGTGATTTTAAAACTGGCGAGAGCCTTTTAAAAATTCCCTTTTTGCCTGTTTTTTATGATTCTGCTTATGATTTTATCATTTATCCTGATATCGATAATATGTGGGAATAATAATAATGCTTTTAAGTGTTTTTGGTAGTTTTTGATGATCATAATGTTTGATAATGGTAGTTAAATGATTTTTTATGATTGAAACAAATTTATATTAAAGCATTGTATGGTTTTATGTTTGTTTTTGATTTCCCTACACTTTAAATTTATTTTTTATAAAAAAGCGAATATACTAGTTTTAGTTTATTTATATTTTATTTACGATTTAATATATATTTTTATTCATAAGTTTAAAATATATTCATATACGAGATAGAAAAATATCTTTTATAAATATTCACTGCTTCATTTATGCTTCAATTTCGTATAAATTTTTTATGGTTTTTAATTTATTAGATATTGAATCAGAATCAAAAATTTTAATATTATTTCTTGCATGTAACAATTTAAAACCAAAAACCAGAAGGAATTATATCCTTTACAATTCACTTATATTTTTTCATTTAAATTCCCCATTTTTTCATTTATTTTTGATAGAAAATTTTTCGAAATGAAATGGCATAAGATTTTAAATTTTCAAAAAATTATATAAATAATTTATAAATGTTATTGGATTAAAAAGGTTGTCTTGCCTTGCTATCTTAATACCGTGAGAGTGGTATAAATGGAATAAGGACATAAGTTTACGGCCAAGTCGCAAGACTTTTAGGTCAGCAGTCCTGGAATATGGCTCACAATTAGGTTCTTGAAAATTAGGAAAATGAAAATTAAGGGGAAATAATAAATTTAGCTAACGATGGAATAGATATATTATTAATATAAAAAAATTATTTCAAAGGGATGTTCACTTCAACAATTGCAGTATATATTTTTTGCTCTTGATAATTATCTTGTAATAAAGGAACATTTTTAGTTTTAAATAGAATCTAAAATTTTTTTTTGTATGACTTTCATCTTAATTTAGATAATGATTGGTTTTTTTCTAATGATATAATAATTAATACTAACTCTAACATATGTAATATCATTACTACTACTATTACCACTAATATTATTGTTTTTATAAAACATATCCTGCCATTTTTTGTTTTATTAAAATTATAAATGGCATTTTGTGATTTTTCTTATCTCTGAAAAAATCAAACCTTTTCTTATGTGTTAAAATTTCAAATTGTTTTTTATACATACTGATTTTCTTTATTTTAAAATGAAAATACGATTATATTGTATTTCAAAGTAAATCAAGTTTAAATGAGTATAAAAACTGATTTAGACACTATAATAGTTTAAGCAATAAAGATATGTGATAGCCTAATTCGTTAACATATTTTCACATTAAAAGCAAAATTCATACCTATATTTATATTTTTCTGCATTATTCTATGCAATATTTTTGCAACTATTTTAAAGAATCCTCAAAATAAAAGTTTTCAACTTTTAGAATCAAATATTATCTTAGTGGTATGCTTATATTTCTTTTTTATTCTTTATGAATTTATAAGTTTACGGAATATCCAAAATTTCAGGTGAATTGTTTTTTATAATCAGAGCATGTCAAAATCTTTAATTTCTATGTTCTTTTTTTTTATTTGCAGTTTAATAAAAACTTATAATATACTTTTTAGTTTTCAATATTTCAAAACTTTTTTGAAAGATAGAAACCAAAACAATATTAATTCAATTGAGTTATAGCAACTTATTAGCAGTATCAACATAGCTCATTCATATTAGTTATTGTGTGTTAAAATTTTATTATAAATTCGACTTTACAAAATAATTTTTATTCAATTGAAGTAATTAAAACTTTCACCTTCATCTACAAACTTAAAAAAACACTTTTAAATTAAAATTTATTACAAATTAAATTCTCAACTTCTTCGATACCCTTTAAAAAAATATGGAAGATGATAAACTGTTTGCTGTTCCAAGCGACGACGTAGAAGAAAGCAGCACCGACAATTACGATCTCGTTTCAGATACAAACACAGTTCAAATCACCCAAGAACAGATCGAAATAATAAAAAATGAGCTCAAAAAACTTGATGATCTCGACAATTAAAAAAATTTCACGAATATTACTTAACCAGTTCAAACTGTATTTGCAATAAATATTGACTGGTAGTAAATTAAAAATACTTTTATGTTCCATTTTTAAAATTTTATATTTTTTTACTTATATTTGTTGTAGCTAAAATTTGCTTTCACGCTTTACATATTATTACTATTATAAAAGCTATATATATACATTACTTCCATTTATTGAGGATCATAATTTTTTTCGATTTTTTATTTTGATTTTTTTATAATATAAATTCAATTGTGATAATAATTATTATGAATTTATGTTCAATTTTTGTAAATCAATGTTTTGGAAACAACTATTGACTCTAAATTGTTTCGAAAGCACTCATAATTAAATATTATTCAAAAATAAAATACAATTCTAGTAATTTACAAAATCTAAAATATTTTTTTCAGATCGTATGATAAATTTTATTCATATCGTTGAAAAAAATTAAACATTATTTTCATTAAACTCTATGTTAATTTACAGATAGCAAGACAATCAGTGTTAAAAAAATATAATAACTTGATTTTTATGCTGATTTACATTTTTTATAATTATATTATGCTTCAATCCTTATCGACCTATTTAATAATTTATTTTTCATAATAACAACAAATATTTAATGTTTATTTTTAGTTTTAAAGTAACTTTAGTCTGCCAGCTAATATAAATGGTTGTAAATTATTTATTTCACAAACTAAATAGAAAAAAAAATGTATTTAAAAATGATTTCTTACATTCTGATTAAAATAATTTAAATTTAATATTTTAACAAAAGATAAAAAATGTGTTCTTGATCGATATAACATATAAATAAAAGTAATTGTTATCAAAAAACAATTTTTATATTTATTTTATTAAATTTCACTTTCTTGGTTATCTTCTTTTCTTAACAAATAAATTTTTTATAGATACATACTTATTTATTATATTCGATAATTCCTAATAAGACAAATTTTTAAAAAAAAATTCCTTAATTATTTGTATTTCTTTATTTTTTTTTGATTTTATCAACGAACAATCAAGCTAATGTTGATTTTTTAATAACCACCAATATATATTAAAAATAAATTTAATGGAAATTTATACTAACTAATTATGTATTGCTTCTTTAACATTCATTCCGCCTCAACTTTTATCAAAAATACTATCAATATTGGTCGAGGATAAAAGTATTCAATAAAATTAAGGTTTTTTTTTATCAAAATATAACAAAAT
The DNA here is from genome assembly GCA_000230595.3 of Edhazardia aedis USNM 41457. NCBI lineage: Eukaryota > Fungi > Microsporidia > Culicosporidae > Edhazardia > Edhazardia aedis. Next base: position 225,826 of record AFBI03000030.1, read on the forward strand.
ACTATAAAAAATGTATTTTTTTTGTTTTTTTTGTTTTCTATTTTCAAATCATCTCAAATAAATCGCGTTGTTATAAATACCTTTTTAACAAACAAATAATATTCGGTTTTATAAAGAATACTATACATATCAAATTAGTAATCTAGGATAATTTAGTTATCCAATAATAGAATAAATATAAAATACCACTAATATTTTAATACAATCATCTTCAAATTTTATCTTTGTTATTTTTTTACATCATAACTACATTCAAAATAAAAAAATTAGAACTCTTTATACATCTAAAATAATTCAATTTTCATTATTTTTTGTAGAAACAATATAAATCAATTCTCAATTATAAAATAATAAAAGTATGCAAAATATTGATAATAAAATTTTGGAAAAATGTTATTGAAAACATACTATATCTTATTTTCTTCATTCCATAAAAATTAAATTCTTTGATTTATAATTTAGAAAACACTTCTAATAGAATAGTTTGTATATCCAATAAATTCCTTAACTTACAAAGTTTTTTAGTTTTTAGTTTATTGTTGTAAAATATCATTTACAATTCCTGTGTGGATGTTGAACATGTTTTGCATATTAGGAATAAATGTTGCCGTGTAAATCAGTTATGAATGCATTGTGATTTACTAGAAAGCCATTTTTTTTCCTCTTCCAAATTTACTTTAAATTTAATAATCTAATATTAAACATATAAAAAAGGTGCAACAAAACTACTTTCTTCAAATTTTCTTTCTGTAAACAACCAAACGAGCCAGAGCTGCAGCATCTACACCTTGATTATTCTATTTCAACATCATGTTTGCACAAATAGTATGCAAAAAAAAATTCTGGTATCATATGATCTTTTAATATTGTTATTTATTCTAAAAACATTAAATCTTTAGCTAAAATAGACTATGACAAAGATTAACCATTAATTCGTTCATTAGTTTAATGTTTTAGCCCTTATCAAGATGAAATGTGTTTGGATTGCGCAACTACCACAGTGGGAGAGAAACCATTAAAAATAATGAAAGGTAAAAAGAAGGTCTAAAAATAACTAATCATAATTAGACCCAAAACAATAAAAAATAAGACTTCTATTAGAATTGCAGTTTGTATTTTTTTCTGCCTTTTCGATACAGAAACCAGTGTTAATATGTCATCTCCATTCGATAAATTGAAAATAAAATGCAATACAATTATGTTTGCAAGGTAAAATTATAGATATTAAATTCGTTCACCTCTTTTTGTTCAAAATTTTCTTTGTCATAACTATTTCCAATTTTATATATTAAGATATAATAAAAATATACATCTATTATATTTTAACATGTATTCATATCTCTATCTTAATAAAAAATGAACTGTCATTTATTCTACAATTTAACAAAATAGTAGATCTTTTGCTGTTTAATAAAAACATATTTCTAATAGCGAATATAAAAATGACAGAACTTTATCAAAAAATCAATCGTAACAAGAATAGTTATATTACTATTTTTTGGTTGAAAGTTGTTTATGTAATTAAAGGTGTTTTATCTGCACGAATTCACAATAAAATGTATTAAAAGAATAATGAAGTTTGTTTTACCTTTTTTATCACAATAAACGAAAAAAAATTAAACCTGTATTTTTTAAGTCTAACTTTTACACACCTTTTTGAATTTTTTTACACTAATACTCTTTCTTTTGCAAGAGTTTGAATACATATAAAAATATGAATATAAAAGTTTTTATTAATAAAAAAAACTATATTCCCGATTGAATACGATTTATTTTTTTAGATATTACAAAAATGAAAATCTATTTTGCCTCCAAATTTAATTTTTCTCATTATTCAGTCGCATTATTAGAATTACAAGGTTTTATGTGACCTTTAAGTCGCGATTCGATTAGCCTATATCTGTGCAGAATGATATATTTTACAGAGATACTATTCATTTCTTTCATATGTCGAAATATGCCTTTCTCTATAACCAACTATAGAGATAATTATTTTTAAATGTCTATCCACCTGTTTTCTTTAAAGTACAGAAAAAATAATTTTTGTGTTTTGTAGGAAAAAATTACAGATATCGATCAAAAACTTTTAGAATCTACTTATGTTTAAAAATTAGCGAATTTATTACTAAATATTTTCTATATAAAGTTTTAAATATTAGATGCATATTATGAAGAATACTGGCAGTGCATAAACTCAAAACTCTCCTATTTTTAAAATATTTTTATAAATCGAAAAATTCCTTAAAAAATCATTCTTTTATGAAACACATTTTTTATATTTGAAGGAATTACAATTATCAAAATAATAATAAAAATAAAAATATTAAAAAACACAAATAAATTTTTTATAATTTGTTTAATTCGATATACGACTTCTTTTTTGTATTTGAATATTCCTGCTATAAGTTAAAATAATTTATAATATAAATAATAAACAAAATTTAAGAAATTTTACGGTGTATTTCTTTACTAAGAAAACACACTGAATGTGTTTTTTTAATAATTGATATTTAAGATAATTTTATTAATAAAACAAAAATTTTGAAAATTTTAAAGATGTTTTTCTATTTTGATCTGATTATAAGCATAACAATTCCATAATGTAACTAAATTTTTTACAATTGCTATTTATTAAATTAAAAACGCATTAAACCACAATACACATGTTATTGCTGTGTATAAAGGTGTTACAAATGACCCAAATGTTGTTTTTTTATACTTTAAATTTATGAAATTTTATTGTGTTTTTTAAAACTATAACTGTGTAAATTGAACAAAAGATTTATTTTTCATTAATTATTTGTAAATTTTTAAAAAAATTTCTATAAAAGTTTACTATACCAAATTTAAACTTGACTTCTAATGTTTTTGAAGAAAAAAAAAGAAATCAATAGCTTAAAGTAATTTGGTTTTTAAATATATACACCGCCTACTTTATTAAATTTTAATAGTAAAAAAAATTTTCTGATACTTGATGATTTGTGCAATTACTAAAAATCAAAATATATAATTTGATATATCATAAAAAAAACAATTTGACTACTTAATTTCATATAAAATAGTACTTTTCCAGTGCACGACAGCATGTTTTTTATAGAAAAAAATATGTCTTCGTTATAATATACACATATAAAAAATTTAAAAAATATAATGAAAGTTCAGTATACATGTAAATAATGAAAAGTAATTTTTTATATTTTTAGAATATTATCATAAGGAATTGCGCATGCGCGGCCCACACTTGAACATGAAAACTTCTTGGAGCCTGAAGGATTAATAAATTAAAAGACATATTTTTAAACACTTTTTTCTGTGTGCTTATGTGAGCTTTTTTTGGATCAAAATAGACCAATGGCGGCCATTTGATTAATCACTCATAAAATTTTTTTTACGGAAAACAAAAATCTTCGATAAATATTCTTTTCTAAATCCAATTAAGTAAATGAAAAAATAAAAGATATTCATAAAATCAATCAATTTATTCCAATTTTAACATGCACAAAGAAATACAACTTTGCAATAAACATTATACCAATGTAAAAACAAAGAACAACTAATTTTTTTTAATCTTCTAAAAAAAATGAAAATTTTTTGTATTTTTTACAAAAGCTTTACTATAAAAATCACGATATTTTAAAATGTTAAAAAGCTGTCTAAACACATATCATTTTTTTTCTATGATATTGCTTTAAAATCTATGTGGTTAATACAAAAAACACCAAAAAAATATGCTGCATATTTAAGTATTTTAATAATGGAAAAAAGGATTTTGTACTAATAGAGCAAGACAAGAAATATCAATATACATCAAAAACGTTGTATAAATTTTTAAAATACAATAATTAATTTGCATTCTTGCAACATTTTATCGCAAGATAGAATGTATTGTATAAATTAATCAATTTTAATATTAATTTAGAAATCGAAATAGCTCAAAAAAATAATAATTCAAAAAAATATAATGTAATATGATGTTGTTTAACTAAAGTTTAACTTAAAGTCTCTTAGCTTTTTGAAAATCTTATTTTATTTAAGAATAAAGAGTAAGTTGCTTGAAAATTTATTTTATATCTGAAAATTGTAAAAATTTCACTGTTTCAAAGATGAGAAAAAAGATACTATAAACATTTTTTATACATCAACGCTCCGAACTTAGTTCGATTTTTGTTTTAGTATTACCAATTATATAGGTTGTAACAGATAAGATAAAAAAGAAGAAATGTGTAAAAAATCTAATCCCGAATAATAATAAATATAAGTCTTTAAAGAAAACATTTTTATTCTGAAGAAAATGTAATACATTTTTTTGAAAATTGAAGTTAATAACAATATTTAAAACCAATTTTAGAATAAATTTATACATAAAGTTGTGAAAAATAATATATGTTTTTTTCAAACTTTAAAATAAAAGAATTTTTTAAATCATACAATTTTAAGTTGTTTTAAATATAATTAGATCAATAAACAAAATTGGCTCAAATTTTTATAAGCCAATTGTACAATTAGTTTAGTCAAATTTGGACTGTATAAATATGCGCCATTTGTTTATATCACATTTATTCTATTGCTCTTTATTTTGTGGTTATAAATCTTCGGAAAATTTTTAAATTTTATAATAATATACAAGCCATTTGAAAGATAAATTACGAAATAGAATGAGGTAAATTGTTCATTTAAAATAAGTTACAGGTTTAGTAAATTGAGAAATAATTCAATCAATACAATTTTATTTAGTTTAGAGGTATTAAACCTTTAACGAATTTATATCTATAGATGAAAATATAAAAATGCGGTCAAATCAAAATTTATGTCATTAATGTACAAAATTGTATAATATTTTTACACAAAAAGACTAGAAAAAGAACGATGAGTTAGTGATTCATGATCAGAATTTCTGTTAATTTTTTTATTAATGACTTAAAAAAACAAAAAATTGTTAGAATAGCTTTTTTATTGTTAAATTTATAATGTAGTAGAGTATTCAAATAATATTTCAAGATTTATTTTTGCTATAGACTTACTGCAAAAAAATATCTTTATTGATAAAAACCTATATTTGCGATTCCATCCTCAAAAAAAAATAGAATTTTATTGCAAGTAATACATTACTTTATTAAGCAACATTTGGTTTTTATTGAAATTTTAGTCAATTTTATTAGCTAATTATGAATTGAATAATTAAAAAATCATCTAAAAGCGTCAATATGGTTAAAGACCCTTTAAATATTTAAAATTAGAAAAATTGATATAAAAATCAAACCGATTATGTATTTGGTTTTTTCGAAAAGCAAACATACATCTGTCCTGTCAAAGTTGCCATCTCAAATATAGATATTTATATATTAATGATATTAAAGAAATTAATTACCGCCTTGACAGATAATATATGTTTAAGAAATATAATGTATGTGTTTTCTGTTTTTTTTTCTGATTAATAAAAAATTTTTTAGGAAAAGTATCGAGAAGTAAATGGACACATTATAGTATTAAATCAAAAATAAAAAAAATTATAGAATTATATTCATGACTAGGTATTATTTTTACTTTCAAGTTCTATACAAATATTTGATATAGGATTTTACTTGAAAATAATGCAGTGTAGCTTGTTATTATACTCTAAAACATTTATTCTGCAATATTAAAAAGAGGAAAAACTATAGAAATCCAAAAAAATTTTGTAAAATATATGAATGAAATTTTCTATTTTTTTTGACTCGAATCACAATTTTGTTGATATATTTTTTTATAACAAAAATATTATTGACGATCAGTCATCGAATTATGCAAGGAAGAAGTTCACGCAAGAATTTTTTGCGTTCGTAGAAAAAATATAAACGTTAAACATAGTAAAGATGATTTTAATTTATAAAGCTTCATTAATAAGGAAAAAATATTATAATCCGATTGTGTTGTTCATTTCTATTGTTATTTTAACATGAAAAATATTACGTATAAAGTTTTCGTAAATAACTAATGTAATTCAGTTTGTTTAAGCTATGATTTTCGAATAAAACATATATTTGCACAACTGTTTAATATAATTTTTGTTAAAACTGTCATAGAGATAATATCTATTATGATTAATAGTAATTAAGTAAATTAATTGGTGTATCTATTCACTTATTACTATTCTTTAATATCTTAAAAATAAAACTTATATATTTCTTAACTTAATTTTTCTTTTAAATATAGATACACATTGAAAAATAATCATAACGAACTATATTAAATTTGAAATAGCGTATATATTTGGTCTTAAAAAGGGTTATATTATATCTGTTTTATTTTAGAACTTATTTGGAATAGTTTTTTTTAGATTTTTTTTGTTTTTTCAATTTATGTAATAATTATAATTTATCTATTTTATGAACTATATAATGCATTATCTTTAAAATTATTGCATTGGTGTCTCTTTGTGTACCGAATTTTGAATGGGAACAGTATTAAAAAGGGCAACCAAACAAATACTGACATTATTTGCAAAAAAATTGTAATAAAAAATTTCGGAATTGAAATAAATATAAAAATAATTGAATTAAGAATAATTTATAGAAACACTCATTCAAATACTACACATCTCATGATGAAAAAAAAATTCCATGACGGCTTAATCCATGGAATACTTAATAGATAAATTGATTATGAATTTTTTTAATAACTCGAAATAAAACAAGCATATTTTTAAGAAATACCAAATACAGCAAACAAATTTTTTGGAGATCTAACAGTACCTTTAAATTTAAAAATAATAGTTTATTTTATTGCAAATTTTTAAAATTATACCCAGTTTAAAATTTCTTAGTTTTTTTGTATCTATTTATATTTTTTTGTATTTGTTTATTATTCATATATGACTTGCTTTGTGTTCATGTTTTTGTTGTAAGAAATATTACAAAAAAGTAACAATTTATGTTTGTGTGTGTTTGCGCAAACATTTAGTTTATTAGATTTTGCCCCAGTAGATTTTTTTTAATATTTTGAAATACATGAATTTAAGAAATTTCATTATAAATTTTTTTAAGTAAATATATTTTTACAATTCACTTTTCTTTTTTTATTTTTTGGATTTTTTTGTAAAATTGTAATTCATATTGCATTTAGACTACAGAATTACATATCACTAATTTCTTTTAGTAGAATAAAAATAATATAAAATACGTTTATTTTTATTAAAATATTTTTAAGAGAAATTAAAAAAATTTTTAAGAAAAAGCTCTGTCGAAGAACTGGATAACTTATTCTTAAATTGCAAAACAGCTTATGCATTCATTACAATCAGAAAAACAAGTTTAAAAATATTAATATAAAAAAGAAGGTGGAACAAATATTATTAAAATACTCACAAAAATACTATTTAGACTATTTTAAACGCGTAAAATCTTCTATAAATTTTATTGTGTAATTCTTATATATTAAATATTCTAAATAATCACAATTAAATACACAAATTATAATGAATTATACCTATAAAAAATAATAACACAATATAAAGTTGCAAAAGAAACGTTAAGTTGCAAATTTTCTTAAAAATATATCAAATAATATGATAGAACATCAAATTTACGTTTATAAAATTTTAAAGAATACTGTCAATGAAAAACGATAATTAAATTAAACAGGAAATTAACCAATTCGCTAATTTATGTTTTAATTCTACAACGAAAAACTATAAAACCGCTGATTTTTTGTATTGTTTTTTTTTGATAAAAATTTAAGAGCTTTTGAATTTATTTAAATTATGCATTAAATAAAATTTAAGAAAAGTTTTTTTATGCATGAGTCTTAATACTATGCATTTTTTGCTAATTACTCTTTGAATTTTTTTTGTATATTATCAAACAAATGGTTATAAATATATGAAAAAATTGCTTATTAATTCAAAACTAAGATGTTAGTGTATAAAAAAATTCTTTTTATTTATAAAAGTGAAAAAAACGCCTAAATATAAAAATATCAAAAAAAAATTTAGAATTAGCCATAACAACAAATAAATTTACATTATAAGAATAACTTTAGGCTACAGAAAATTTATAAGCATAAAAAAAGTAATGTGCAGATAAAAATTGCAAAGTTTAAGACATATAATATTTTAACATATAAAATACCACATTTCAACGATTTTTGTATAAAAACAGGTTCTTTATATTAAAAGATACGTATAAAAAAACGTTAAATAAAAATATTTACATGCAATCAAATATTTGAAACATAATATTTTTTGAATATACATTTATACAACAATCTAATAAAAGTTAGGTTAGATTATCAGGGTATGTATATTGTCTTGTCAAATTATTCGATTAATATTTTTACATATTATGAGAATAAGCAATAAAACATTGTGATTGTTTGTTACATTTAAATAAAAGTGTTTTGTTAACTCTTTGAAGCCTTTCATAATTTCAATAAAAAAAACCATTGATTTTAATAAAATAGTGAACCAATATCGATTTATAACAACAAAAATTGAATAAAATAATTTCAAATTAAAAACCTTACGGCATTTTATTATCAAATAATTTTAAATCATAATTTTAAATATTTTAAGATAAGAAATAACCAAAATTTTGAAAAGTTTACGCATAAATGATGGATATCATCAACAATTCTTGTTATTAATTGATTTAAATAGACACATATCATTGCATAGTAAATTTTTATATATATTAATTTTTATTTTATTATAAAAAAACAAAATGTACATGAAAAATATAAAAAATTATTATAATAAAAATTTCTATATATTTATAACGATAACTTAAGATGCAAATTGTCCCCAAATTTTCTTCTAGGATGAAATAGTGATAGTTGTTGTTCCTCGCTTTCACTCGTTTGCTGTCGGCTTTCCCGTTTATGAAAACCATACGAGAACTATTTTCTAATAAATAATTCTTGGAATATTTATTATAATTATTCTTCTAAGAAAAATTTGTAAAGAGTAAGGATTTATTTTAATTTTTATATACATACTCAAATATTTTCTAGAAATATTTTTTAGATTCATTAAACTAAATTAGGTCACAAGTATAACTAAAAGCGTTGTTCTTCTTTAGTGTAACACATTAATTTATACAAGAATGAAATCACAATTATAATATATACGAATAAAAACTTTTTTCATAGCAAAGAGTATTCTTTTATATTTCAAAAACCACATAATAAGATTTTTAACAATAAGTTCTTACATATTCTTTTAGCGCATTTTTATAAATTTTGCAAGAATTTTTTAAGTTCAATGTGTTATCCGTTTTTTTATATTATTGTGAGGTAATAAATAATAACTTAGAGAATATTTTTGATTAATGCATCTCTTATACGAAAAAAATAGAATTACCCAAATAACAATGAAATTCTTTATGAATTAATGGCTTCAGTAGAGAAACTACTATATTTTTATATATCTTTTAAGCAACATTTTATTTTAATTGGTATGATATAGACGTTTTAGCTAGATTTAAATATATTTTATATATATTAAACTTGCATATGATTGTTCTGTTATTAAAAATATCATTAAGTTTTTAAATGTAAAAATAAATGATAAATATATATGGAATCTGTTAAATGTACAAATTGTTCTTGTTTTATTTTTGTTGTTCTTAAATTTTCCTTTAAGTCTTTCCTTTATACATTAAAAAATACAATACCTCTAGAAAATTTATAAATTAAAAGATAGGAATGAAAAAGAGAAAAGACACTGTCAAATTTCTTTTCTTAAGTAATGAATATAACAATTACCAATATTTTCTATTTCTTTTGTGTTTTTTTCAAATGCTTGTCATTCTTTCAATCATTTAGAACTTTCATTTTATTGAAGTTATCTAACAAACAAGTGGATGTACTCAGAAAGTGCGACATTCAATATTTCTAAGATCTTTATTTTATAAAATATTCGTAATAATTGCTGCTGTGTTTTTTTTGTTATCTTTTTTTTATATCAATGTCATATTCCAAAAGAAACTTCATTTTTTGCTACAAATAGTCGGATCATTTCTCTATACCTTTTAAAAAAACATCCAAGGAAAACTATTTTGGTACAATTGTACGTACCGCAACTTTAAATATCCAATTTTATAAACTAAGTTGTTGGAAATGTAACGTTTTTCATAATCACTTGATTATTTCTATCAATTTATTGTTTATTGGTTCAGAAAATTTTTTTTTTAATTACAAACGTGTAAATCGTTTTGAATGTGTTATTGGTTTATTTTTTTGATAAACATATATATTAATACTGTTCGTGATTATAATTTAAGCAATAAATTGTTTTTGAAGATTATAAAGTAATTTGAAGCATGATCAATTAATGATGAAAAATTTAGCATTATTATTGATATAAGATTTTGTATAAAATACAAATAGATGCATAACTAGCAAAACATACCTGCCAAAATGCTATCAACAAAATCAAAAAAACATCAAGTGCTAGTTTATTGATCATAGATATGATTAAACATTTAATTTTTTGAGAAAATTATACTAATTTCCAATTTTATATTCAATTTAATTTAGTTTTATTTTTAATTTTTAAAATTTTTTATACTTTTTTTTAATTGGTGATAAAAAAAAGAAAACAACAAAAATATCGTAAATGTTACTTAATATTCAATTATATTAATTCATGAAACATTTTTCAATTGGTTACTAATGATTTTATTTTTTAATAGCATTCAAACATTTTTTTAAAAAATAATGAATAACCAATTATGTTTGATTTGGAAGTACGGTAGTACCAAAAGAAGATAAAGAAACATGTTTATTATTTGTATATATCTTAGCACACATAATTTATTTACTAACTGGCTATAAATAGCCAGCATAAACCATGGCTGTTCAAGTGTGTCCGTTATTTGAGCAATCAACAACTATGGTTTACTTCAAACCTTTATCGCATACTGAAACATCTGTTAAATTGTCATGATGATAATCTTTATCTTCAACAAACCTGTGTGTATCAGGTGTTATAAGAGATATGGATGTTTTACAATCCGACATGTTTAATCCTGAATAATATCAAAATTGTTTAATATCTTCATTTTTTTGAATATATACGTTGATTCGATTTGATGTTTATCATTTTGTTCTATTGTTTTGTTGCATTTGTTATTCTTCATTCTCATTTATAGTGTGATTTGTAAAATAACCAATTTCCGAATTTTCATTAAAAAATTTTCTATTGCATAACACTTTAGCCGAATTCAAATAGATTTATTAATAACAAATAATTTATAAATATACAATGGTTTTGAAATAAATTTGATATGCTTTTAAATGGGTTTTAATTGAAAAAATTTAAATTCGTTTTTCACAATATATGTTTGGTTTAACAAATTGCCAAAAAGAAAAATTTAATGTTATTTGTCATTATACTCAATTAAAAGTTCTTGTTATTATAAACATTTTATTATGATGAGCATAATCTGTTTCCCTAATTCATTTGATACAAAATAAATTTTAAAAATATACTTGAAATCCCTACATTTATTATGAATGAAATTAAAAGGCTCATGAAAGAAAATGAAATTGTTTCGCCTGATACATATATAAGTTTACTTAATGATGTATCAGAAAACATTAACAAAAAAAATTATCTCGATATTCTAACATTTGTTGTATATTTAAACGAGAAGCCAATAGAAATTTCAACAGAAAATGAGAATAAATTTAAAAGTTGCATTGATAACTTAATTTCAAAGCTGAATGATGTCTTGCCACGTGATTTGAAGCCATTATTAGCAAAACAAACTGGTTTGTACGTATTTCATGATAATGAAACATTAAAGAATGACATAAAAACCACAAATATGGCGTTGAACTCTATGATTTCTTTAATTAGCACCACATTGATTAAATATACAACTAAGGAAATAGAAAATATGATATATTTCTATTTCAACCCGAACAGTAGAAAAGAAATTCATTACGATTTTATTAAGGATATTCTGTCGCAGATTTACGAAATTGAAGACAAACAAGAAAAATTTCGCTCTATGATTAATTTTATCAACGTACACAGCAAAAAAGAGATATTTAGAGTTCTTAATTATTTTATACACAACAGTATTTATGATAAAATATACTTTTTAACCCTATATCTGATAAATAAGACATTATACGAAGAATATTTGAATATTATTTTTAATGAATCATACTATAAAAGAGCGTCTTTTATTGAGATTTTACCACACTTTGACCTCGATCTTGAAAAATACGATTTTAATAGTGAGATTTTACACAAAATTTTTCAAACACGGCCGCTTCATCGACCAAAAATCGTGGATTATCTAACAAAAAACACAAGAAAAAAAATCTGGCTTCTTTGTTTTATAGAAGAAATGTATGATTTGTTTGATGAATCACAGTTTAAAAAGTTTGGTTTTTCCTTTGATGAACACTTAAAAATAGCCTCAAAAAATTCAAAGCATTTATTTTATACATTCAAAAATTTGAAGGAAATCGCGCCAGAACACGTGGAAAAAGCTTTAGGTCCATTCGCAAATGTTTTGACCACACATGAAAATATTATTCCATCTTTTTGCGATGAATTTGAAATGACCGAAAATTTACTTTTTAAAGATTTGTTTCAAATTATGTGCACATCAAAAAAACTGCCAGAAAATGTTGTTAAGATATTTACGGATAGATTTTATAGCGACGAAAATTATTTTTTCGAATTAGCACAGCAGTTAAATAAGAATCAGATATTTGATCAAATGGAGAACTTATTAAAAAATGAAGAATCGTTGCTCCGATTTATTGCGTTACTGCAGCCAGTTGAAATTTATTGCCAAATTCATTATTTCAAAAACATGAAAAACTCTATAGCGGCTTCACAGTTAATCAAGCAAAGAAAAGATGTTTTTAACGAGCAAGTAAGTTGCGAAACTATAAGGAAATTATCATCTGGTGATTTACCACCACTTTTTATGCGAACTGTTATTGTAACACTACTTAACTTCCCAAATTGCAAAACTTTTGTGTGTGAATTGATGATACATTTAATTCAAAAGCAAATTTGGAAGGATGAGAGATTGTATAGCGGATTTGTCAAGTGCTTGTCTATTTTGGAAAATGAAGGAATAAATATTCTAATGATGCTATCTGAAGAGCAGATGCTTGAAACTATTAGGAGAAGTGGTGCATTGTTAGATAATTGTGAAAAATATTTAAATAAAAATACTTTTATTCCTGGAAATGCTGGCAATATTTTTAAGAGAGTTGTTAGAAGAGAACTAAATAGGATCAGAAGAGCCAGAAAATAGCTGTAATTTAAATTCTTGGTTCAAAAAAATAAGATAATGTTATAAATTGATTATAGCATGAACATTTTTTTTTAAGCATATTAAATCGTCAAATTGTAAATATTTTTTATTGTACTGGTTAGTATAACGGCTTAAAAATTAAAATTCTATTTCTATAATATTTTATACATATATAAAAAGTAGTTTTAAAACAATAAAAATTTTTGGATGATCTTATTGTAATATATTACATAATCAATGTTTTTTTATCAATTTTTTATTTACTTTTAGCATGATTAGATTTTTAATTAAACGTTAATATATGTCTTAATTAAAACATGACAAATTGGATTTTAACATAGATAAGAATATAAGTTGTTTTTATACAAAAAAAAGAAATAGGATGTTTAGTGGTAGCCATATTTGTATTTATAACTAATGTAAAATATTCGTGATATTAACAAAAATAGTGTCGTAAATAAATTTACAACTCATCGATCATAATAATGATTTTTCACAAAAAAGATAAAACATAAGTTTTAAATTGTTTTGTTCTTAGATAATCAGATTTTGATTTTTGACTTTTTTGGATAATTGAGTCTGATCAAAATCGAAAGAAAATTAATATCTTTGTTAGACATGTTTATTAAAATATTTGCCTATTAATAGACAAAATTGGTTTTTAAGAACCAATTGTGTTTTCTATTACTAGTCAATGGACTTACTTTCACCAATACATAAATTTACCTGGCAAAATTCAAAAATATATTGATTAACAAAATTATATAGTCTATAGAATTCTTGTCTTTACAACACGTCATGGACATCAAATGTGTGACAATAAAAATAATCGTGATACTAAAAAAACAAAAAAACGAATATTTCTACTATGTCAAACAAAAATATTCCCCTTCACATTTTTAACCAATAAAAAATCAAATCAAATATATGTCACTCTGTTAGAGTAGGCTCTAATCCAACAGACTTAAACTTATTAATCAGTTATGAAGTCAATTTGAAAGATTGAACACTTAAACATAGTGTTTGAAAACAACTATAACAACTCTCATAAATTCTAAAAAAAGAGAGAAAATTGTCGTACAAAACAAATAACGACGAAACAAATAAAAATTTTCCTTTCGAACTTCAAACCAACTTATCTATTTTTATAACCTATCTGCGAGATTTTAGGCAAAGAAACCTAGAACGCGACAAATTGATATGGTTATTTACGGTACAATGAATCATTTGTTTTTTTCTAGGGGTTTTTAAATTTGAAAATTTTTTATAAACTAGTTAACCTAGACGTAGAGTTCAGTATATTACACAGGATGAGGCTGGTTATAGTAAAGTAAACATAAGTGTTGTATAACATTCAATATTTTGAAATTAGTAAAATTAGAATATTATAAAATGAAAAGAAAAAATCATAATTTCTTCGTTTTTTTAAAAACTTACCAAAAAGTTGAATTTTTTAAAATTTCTTGTGATTTTCAAAGGGATGATATTTTTATTATATTTCAATTGGCCAAATGTAAATTTTAATGAAAATGTAGGAAAAAATAATATTTTCAAAATTGCATAAATATTATTAGATACTAGCTAATTGATGGTAAAAGCAAAATTTTAGGCGCTAAAAAGTTGTCTTACCAAAAAAGATATAAATAAATTAAAAAGTTCAAATGACCAAGCTACTGATTCCAAGGATAAGAATAAATTTAGAAAATTTAATTCGATTGAAATTGTATTTTAATTTGATATTTATAACTGTGGGTATAGGAAATTTATTTATTATTTTATTTTTTTTCATTCTTCTTCTCATTTTCTAATTTATGATTTTTATTTTTTTGGTTTTTCTTTATGGTTATGTTAGAGTGGCTTCCAGGTTGCTTCCTTTTGCTCGTTATTTTGTTTGTGTTATTATCACAGTCGAAAAAAATCGTGCAAACATTTTTTTTTAAGCGTTTTGCCTATTTATATACACATTCAAATTAATTTTTTTTGGAAAAAAGAGCGATTGCAAAATTTTAAATACATAAAGCACAGTCTACGACCGTATTTTTTTATAAAAAAAATATTACTGTTGAGTATCGTTGGAGTACTCTTGATATTACTCTTAAAAGTTATATATTTCATAATCAAAAAAGGAGCATTTGATAAAAAGAAAATAAAGATTTCGTTTCAAATAGGAATGTTTCATCTACTAATATTTTTTTGGAGAAATGTATTGTTTAAATTGATTTGTTATAATCTTTGTGAAAGATTGAATTTCAATCTATTTGATTGACAGTTCTCTATTTAAACCATATGAATTACTAAATGATGGTGGAAAAGAAGAAAAAAGAAGTAAATAAAGAGATCAAGCCCGTTAACTCCAACAATTATAATTTCACAAATTAATATATTAAGTTACTAAAAAGTTCGATTTAATAACACAAAACATCTTCTTTTATTAGGTTTCGCTATTTTAACATTTACAATAATTTTAGAACAAAAAAATATAATTGGTAACTGGAATTTTTAGAATTTAGTGAATATTGAATTATTATCTTTTTTCCCATTGCATACATTTTCTAATAAAAATTTTAAAATGAATTTGAATATATAGGTTTGATGATCGAGGTCTGGTTTTCCATATCCGATTTTCCATGATCAGATGTATTTTAAGGTGTATTTTTAGATGGTTAAACAAAGAAAAATAATTATAATACTTATTTGAACTTTCTTGTGATTTTTTGTCTTCAATCGCAATGTGATCATAAATTTAAAAAAACGAAATATATCAATTTTATTTTATCACATAAAAATTATCATCAGAAATTAAATGTTCTAATCAGCTTTAATAAGGTTCAATAAATCTAAAATTGTAAAAATCGAACAATCTGATACATGAAACAAGAAATCATTCAGTTTTTGTATTCATACGAACAATCAAAACATTCAACTCTTAGCGCTACAGAAATTAAGATCATTAAGTTTATTAATTTTTTTAAAAAACAAAGTAATCGCATTCTGTTTGACTTTAAATTTTTTATAATTAACTTGGAATAAAAGTTTGAAAAATGTGTATTTACTATATGTTATAGAAAAAATATTGTTGTTATACTGATTTTGGTTACACAGTAAAATGTGCAAAACAATTTATGTTAATAAGTTTTTCGAGAAATTCACAAATCGAACACATTTATTTTACATCATCTTAATTTAATGGATCAAATTGATATATTTTATGTCTTATATTGTACTTTTTAAATGATTTTTTTGATTTTATCATCGCAAATACCAAAAATCGAACGACTAAACGTGTAATAAAGATACGGGTTTCAATTATAATATAATATAGTTTTCAATAAAAATAAACATTTATTGATTACATAGAATATAAATAAACTTCGAAATATAAAAAAAAATTGTGAGTTTTCTGGAAGTGTTTTTTTCAAATAAAAATACGTTTTTGCGTGCGACAAAAAATTTAGGATGGAATAAAGCATCGTTTAAAAATAAAGTATTGATGATTTTTGAAAAAAAACGGTTTCCCTAATTATACAGGATTTTTCGCTGATTGAATGATTTGAGTAAATTTAATATTTGATAGCACGCTTTCTATTGAGATCAAATGTAGAGGATGAAAGGAAAAAGAATGCATATTAAGCAAAAACAAATTCAGAGTTCAAAAAAAATTTAAAAAATTAATACAACTACACATTTATTATAATTGTTCGATATGTTGTTGAACCTTATCGATTGGAAAGAAATCAACGCCACTTTCAGAAACAGTACAAATTTCAACATTTTCCCTGCAAATATTATCTTTCATAACTCTTTTAATTAGTTTGAGGCCCATATTGATAGCAGCACCTTCATTTAGATTGGATTTGTAAGCTTCTTTAAGCTCTTGTTCAACAGCCTCAGCAGCACCGCCAATTCCTTTAGCTTTGAATCTTCTATAACTTCCACTTGGATCAAATGAATACAAAACAGGCATATTATCTTCGTATCCAGCAAACACGATATTCACACCAAAAGGCCTCGCAAATATTTTCCTGCTCATATCCTTTTCACCAAATTTTAATGCCAGAGTACACAAATACTTGAGAAGTCCTTCTAAAGACGGATGTTCATTGTAAATTCTTTCATGGTTCAAACAAAATTCGCGTGCTTTCTGAATGATCGACTTTGCATCACTGCCAATTCCGCTGTACGACATGGCTATGTTGTCGTATATTTTGTAGTGTTTTCGCAATGTGCTGGCATTTTGCAGCTTGGAAATTATCTTCTTCTCGGATATTAGTATCGTACTGTTTTTAGATGTGATTGCAAGTGTTGTGGTTCCTAAATTCGACGCCTTCATTGCATACTCAATTTGGAAGATTCGCCCGTCTTTTGAATACGATTCTAAGTCTCGCTCGTTTGACATTTAAAGATTTGGAAGGGTAAGTAAGATTTTCTCACATTGCAAAAGGGAAAATTCAATTCAAGCCTGTTTTTAGTCAAGTTTTAAAAAAGATTTTTTAAGTGCCAATTGTATCAACTTGATATAAAATATAGGTTATTTCTTTAATAAAAATTTTTTGAATAATCAATATTATAATTGATCTATAAGGCATGAAACTTGATAAATATTCGTATAGAAGTGCAAAAATAACTTATAACTGTTATTTCATACATATGAATATTTTTTCTATTAAAACTGATAAATAATTAAAATTTAATAATTTTAGCACACAAAATTGTTATAAAGTAAATAACTTAACAGTTTTTACAAGACCAAAAAAATATGACTGCTACTGCTTTGTTGCCAAGAAATATTCTTGAACAAATTTAATACATTAATCATGGGTTCTTTGAAAATTAAAAAAACTTAGATATTACATATTGTCACAAAAATCTATATATACATTTTTATCCGCCCAGAAAATAAATAGCAAATTTATTAATATAAATAAACAAAAATATTATTTAGTAGTATAGTTTCACTTTCTTGTTTGAATATCGTTATCTCAAGCTTGTAATATTGATCTTTAAAAATTCTGGTAATCAACCAATTAACCATAATATGACTATTTAAGCTCCTACTTTGGTTAAAAGGATACATTTTCAAACTGCCAAGTTTAATATTGCAAGTATACTGAGTACATTGTGACGCGCATATCAAATAAAAAGTCAAAACCATGATTTAAGTAAATATTAAACTAAAAAAGTGATTTTTATAAGTGTTTTTTATTAATTTACTCTTCCGGTCTATTGTTCGAGGATTGCCACCAAAACTTCCCGATCATCTGTCTGTTGCTCATTTATATTTAAACATAAATTCAATTTATATATGTTTGTGTGGTACTATGTTAGCACCACAACGTTTACTTTAAAAACAAGCAATTAAATAAAAAACCCCTATTTTTGATATTTTAAATGTTTAGCAATAATATTTTTAAAGGAATCCAAGAAAGGGACCCGGTTGAGGAACCATTTAAAACCTCAGTTAATTCGAGGCTGGTTCCAAATATTATAGAGTAGTGTCTACAATACAATTGAGTTAATTCATGTTATAGCAGTTTGTTTTTCTTCAGAATTTTTCCGAACTATTTTTCGCGATATTTTGCGAGCAATTAAATTGGTTGTTTTCTTTTTTTAAAATTTTCATGAATAGCAAATCCAAATCATGTTATATCGATTTTAGACAATTGCATGGCTGTGGTCAGAGGATAGCAAATACATAAATATAAGAGCCAATGGAATTACTACAAATAAGACTAATTCGCATTTGTTTTAGCAAAAAACATCTCTACAAAATAGTGTGTTACTTCTGGTGACTTTAGTTATTTTCTTATTATATAAATAGCAATTTCGCGCATTTCACCTTCTTGTAATGTTTTGATCTACATTAGTGTAAGTTAATGATGAAAATTTTTATTTATATTTTGTAAGTTTTCTCCCATTACAAAGTAAAAAAGAAAAATTAATTTCATAATTGTGTAAGAATTTAACTGTTGCATCAGCGAATGAGTAAACTCTTTTATCGATGGAGAATATATGGAAGAATCACAATTATGTTTTTTATGAACATTCTTATTATTGAACTTACAAAAAAATTGCATAAATAATATATTAAAAAATTGTAATAGCTAAAAATATTCAATCAACTTAATTTTATTTTATTTTATTGCCGTACACACTTGCAACCAAGTGTATACGGCGCAAGAAAATGCTGTAGATAACTTAATATGTTGCTGAATATAATTTACTAACTGGTGGCAGAAGACTCGGATCGGGTTAATGCCTGCGATCTTGGTTTGAGGCTGACGTGGGAGCATTGTCACAAAACCTATTATATTCCACAATAAGTCTAATGTCAAGACAGTTTAAATAGAAGGAAAGGAGGGGAATTTAGAAGGGAAGTTGAAGTTGCAAATGAGTATATACATGTACCTCGTAATGCATCTGTTCACCACATTTATATAATTATTTGTTCAAGATTATTCTGATATATCATTTTTTTTAATTTTTCTGTTTTTTTTCTATTTCTTTTTAGGTATTTAATAACTTGATTTTATTTTCATATAGCAGGAATATATATTGCAGGTGCTGTATTATGATATTTTAGCCGGTTTTTCATGTAAATACACAAATTACTTTGTATCAATGTAATTTATTATTATACAACTGTTTGAATTGAATATCGCAATACGGACATATTTATGATATTTCATTACTTTTAACTCTATCAGGAGAAACCTTATAATACAAGAATGACGTAGTTATTGTTTAGATGAGAATAAAGGAAAAAGCTATCAATGAACATTACCGTTCTATAAATTCGATACAATAAAAAATTATCTTAAAACGTCATTATTCCTTCAAATTATAAGACCATTATATTTTTTTATATGAAAAAACATTCAATTACCTTATGTGTATATCATAAATGATTTTTACTTTGTTTAATTTCTATAAATACATATGCAAAACAATAAAAAATGCACTATTAAAAATTTCATATATTTTCAATCTTATCTATATTTGAAATAATTATTTATAACAAATATCGTCAGTTCTAATCTGTGCCTTACAATTGTATTCATATATAGTAGATTTTTATATTATATTATCGAATTATTCTGTTTATCTAAATATACTTGTTTAAAAAGAAAGAAGGTAGTTAACCTTGAGAGGTTGTTGTATGCTAACAGTTATGAATGCCATATTTTTTTCGCAAATATTGAAGCCTGTTAACTTCGTCATTTTTATCTTGAAATTTGATCTTCATTGGTGCATATTATCGAGATTACATTCGAAATATGACTTTTTGATCGTTGACAGTTTTGATCAAAAAGTGATTGGTTATTCTGATCAAGGTAAAGCTTAAATAGCTTCAATAATTTTTGTTTACCGAGTTTCAAATATGTCTTTGAATAATGTTTCTACATTCAATAGTAACAAGTCGGGAAGACCGAGAGGTCGACCCCGCACATCCAATCCTAACAATTGAGGAGTAAAATTAATTTAAATAGATTATTTTGTGGTGAGCTTTTCTAGATCTATATTATTTCAGTTTCATAAAAATTTCAATTGAATTTATACAATTCAAAACATTTCGAAATAATTACTAAAAATGAAATGCAATAAAAAAATTTGCTTAAAATATTCAGCCTTTCACTTTAAAATTAAAAAAAATAAATTTAATATAAAGATTTTTTCATTTTAAAACCAATAAATTTACAAATTACTACAATTGAGCATATGAAAATAGAAATAAAATCAATTCTGTTATTGAATTATATTTTAAAAATATATTGATATCCGATGGTTACCTCATAGGTACATATAAATATTCGTTGATTAGTCCTAGCAAATAGTGAAATGCAAAACAAGATTAAAATTTACTGCTGTTAAACACTTTTATTTATACGATTATATTTTTTTATAAAAATATCAAAATAATAGCAATACAAGTAATGGTTTTTTTGTTTGCAATAAAAATATCTGCCTTAAAATGAGTAATACTCAAATACTTGCCAAAAAATTTAAAATTTGAAAAGAAGAAGTATTTACGCAATAAGATTTTTATATTTTTTACAAAAAGAATGTTCAGTGTTATTTTTAATTAGACATCCGGTCAATTTGTATCAAACAACTGTAGATTTATGTTTTTGTTCGCATAAATATAGATGTAGTGAGTACAAAAAAAATTAAACCCAAAAATTTTAATTTCGGAACTATTTAATCATATAAAAAATTTTTTCGAAAAAAACTTTTAAATAGCACAACGAGGTAGAAAACTAAAAAAGAAACAAAAACTTTAAATGTTAAGAGGTTTTAACTCTTAGAAGGAACCCTGAAAACAATAAAACTTCACTCTAAACCAATTGTAATAAAAGATTTTTTCATTATAATACCTAAATATTTTTTTTAACATATTATTGAAAAATTCAGTATATTTCATGAAATCTACATAAAAACAACAAATAATTAAGAATAATATGACATGATATAAATTTGATCGAAATACAACACTTATAATTTGTAATTTACAATATTTTTATGGAAATTTTTAGACATAAAAGATTCTAATTGCTTTTTAAGATATTTAATTTTGAAACTTTCGATTTATAATTATTTCGTGCATTATAAAAAAATTAGAAATTATGGTTTTATCATGTTAAAAGACGCGTATTAAAACATATTGAATAAGATTTCTGACTTGATTTATTTAAATCATTATTTTCATCCTCTTTAATATGCAATGATATTTTTTAACATTCGAAATTTTATTTAGCGTTAGAAATCGATTCAAAAATTAAATCTTAAACATTTAAAAAGTAATTTCTTTTTGAATATGCTTTTTTAAAAAAATTAAAATTGTCATATAATTGTATTTTATAAAGTATTTTTTTGTTTTTGAAATATTTTATCTTCTTTTTAAATATAAGATTTATGTTTATATATAAGAAAAAATAAACATGTAAATACAAAAAATAGGAATACATAAAGAACTCATTTTCTTTGTATTTCATCGTTTTAATACTAAAACAAAGCTTTAAAATATATAATTTTTTATGCACTACACCAATTAAAAGATAACATTTTTTTCATATTTTTTTAACTAAAGATTGAATTTCATTAAAAATGTTTGTTTATTGTATAAAAAATGTTTAAGTAATGTTCACACAATTTAATGTTTTTATTTTCCTTATATTAAAGTTTTTTTATCATCAAGAGTAATTTTTACTTAATTTTACTACATTTATATATGAAAAATTCTTGGTTTTTAGAGTAAATAGTTATATTAGTGTATTGATCATTATAATATACCGATTACTGTTTTTTTGAAGAAAATAGTGTGATTTTCTTATTCAAAATGTCTTACAATAATCAATAAAATAATTTTTTATAGAATGTTTTTACAACAAAAAGAAAACCATTTTGTTGGTAATTGAGGAAAAACCAATATGAAATTATATTAAATGTAAAAAATATATCATATAGCTAAATCTTTATATAACTAGAAAAATTATTTTAATACGGCATATACATTGTGCAGCCCTAAACATCGAAATTTAACTTTGTGGTAACAGTGTAAAGTGGACCCAAAAAAGGAAAATGTAATAGCTTTTTCAACATATCAAACATTTTGCATAATAATTAAAAGTGATGAATTCTATCAAAGGAACTAAGAACGATTATTGTAAACTTATGAATATTAAATAATCTGTAACGCACAACTTTTGCGTGTTCTTCATATTAAATGTGTATTTTTTCGGGAAAGGGTTAACAGATGAGCAAAAAATGAAATTTGAGTAAAGAAATATTAGATCAACTGAATTACTTTGTGATATAAAATAAACTTTTAGTGAGATAAATTTAAATTTAAACCTTACAATTAGGTGAAAATACTCTTTGTGCTGCTTTCACAAATTCTTAAAATAATCATTCCGAATATGCGCTAATTTTTCGATTTCTTTGCTAAAATTTTACTTCAAAAAATACACAAATTTATATATTGTTTTTATGATTGAAATTTACAGATTGATTGAATAAACTCTTTATAAGCATAAATTTTAATACAAAAAATTAACTTGAAGATCTATCATATCATCTATAAGGTGCATATGCAGAAATAATTAGTAAAAAGACACACCTCTATCCATATATAAATTTTTCATATTTTTGTTTTTGGTTATTTTTATATTACACAGCATCAAAAATACCGAAATATTAGATATATAAATATAAAAAAGTTGATTTTATATTATAATTTTGAAGAAAAAAATGATCAAAGTTAGCATATTTTTGTTATTATCTTATTTTAAACTCATAAAACTATAAATATAATAAAAAACGCGAAATTATTGTCAAAATACTGATCAAATCAAATTCTTCAAATTAAAATCTTATTTTGAATTTATATAAAAATAGTATTCGTAGAAAATATTATTTGAAAAGTTACACTATATCTTATACTTCATTGTATAAATTTGGTACAATAATTTCACAGCCATATGCATGCAGGATTGAATTGAAAAAAAACAGGTTAATGTGGCATTTAACTGAATTGTTTAAAAAGGTAACTATAAAAAATTAGGATTTTCTCCTTGTTTTTTATTATTCTTTGTTTATCTAAAAAAAGTAAGGGGTTATCATAGATCTAGATGACCAATATGCAGTTTACAATTTAAAAATATATAAAGTAGAAAATGTGTTTTTATTAGTTATAAAATTATTGTAAATTATAATAATACATAAACCAATTGCATCATATAGAAATTTTAAACTAAAGTCACTTCCTTTACATTTTCATTTATAGCCACTACTCTATCACACTTTTATTACCATGTCCTTTATAAATACACAAAACCTATTTTTAAAAATAGATACAAAGAGAAAAAAGGGTATAATGAAAAAGAAAGCTTTCAAACAAAATAACAGACTCACGAAATTCCGGAAGCACAATTAATTATATTAAATATTTTTATAACACTATTTCACACATTTTTGTTATCAAAAAATATTTGATAGCCGTGTTAAACAACTAATGATAACTTTTGAGATTAATACGACACAAAAAAATTTACTTTTTGTTTTAGCAGTTAAAATATTTTTATGCAAATGTTTAAAAGTTCCAGTTATTAAAAGTATTTAAAAAAACTGTATTTAAATAATCTATTAAACATGTTACATAAATACTACTGTAATACAATAGAAACAAAAACAATATTACGACATTTTTTTGAATAAATTTTGTAATATGAAGAGAAATATCATTATAATCAGTTTCTAATCACATGAAAATAGTTAAAAAGTTTTTTTGTATAAACCAACTGTTTTTTTCGCTTATTTTAGATAATATTATGATTTAAAAGGCTATAAAAATCTAAAAGGTAAATAATATTTTTTTCTAATATTTTGTACAAAGTAGACACAAATTTTGCTTTTTATCCATAATACTTGTATAAATCTATTTTAGTCTAAGGATGTACTTAAATCAATATTAATGTGTATTAAAAGGTTAATCTTATACAAAATTTAGTTTTATACATATTTTATTATTATAAATTTATGCTAAAAAAATAAATTAAATAAAAATTTTAAAATAGTAAGAAAATTATTGAATTACATTTTTAAAATGTCTTTTTTTGCAAATATCACGTTTTTTAATCTAAAAAAATGCACTTAAAATAAAGCATAAGGTGTGATATAATTCAAAACACACAAAAACAAACAACTCAAAATAAAAAAATTTATATAGTTCTAAACAGATTTTAAAAAACTTTTTATATAAAAATATAAAAATTATTTATAAATTAAATCCAAATATATATATAAATTAATAAAAAAAAATTTTATGAATAGTATTTTAACATCTTTACAAAATTCTTTTTTTTTTAATTTTTTGCCATTTTTTGTCATTGCTTACAAGGTAATCCTTTTATATGGTCTTTAAAAGACAAAACCTAAAGTAGACTTACAAATAAAATAGTTGTACGCAAACAAATACATTTAAAATACATACAGTTTATGAAAGTTTTTTTAATTTTACAGCTTTTAAAAAAAATTCTAAAATTTTGATTGCTTCTACTAATTGTTTTTTACTTGTAGACTCATTTAAGTAATGATGATAATATTACACTTACAAGTGGAAATGAAAAAGAAAATAGGCGAAAAACTTATAGCACATTGTATAAATGAGGTAAATTTATTTTATGCATATCGATTAATGTAAAATACTAATAATTTCAGGGGTTTTAGAGACCAAACAGTAAAAATTTTTTAATATTATGCTCGAAGTACAAGAAAAGAGAAAAATTCGTATATATTTTATTTTAAGAAAAACATGAAAAGGCATTACAAATATATTATTGTTTTTTCTTTTCCTTTACTCTTTCTATTCTGAACTTAACATTTATTAAATATAGACCTCAATGATCCCATTTATTGCTCGAGTAGGTCATTGATTGGCAGTACATGTTTCAACTCTACTATAATTGATAGTTTTTTTTAAAAAAAAACTTTAACATATTCAATTTTACCATCGGCAGTAATTGTATAATACGTCTGTTTTATAACATGCAATGTTGTTTGGCAAACTAGCACACTTATCAGTGAACAGAAGAAAATCTTTTTTCCGTTTTATTGGAAGGAAATTATAAACCTAAAATTTACAGAACTTTATTTTGATTTCCAAAAAACTTAAAATTTTTATTATATTCAATTGTATGACTGAGAATTTCGATTCTAATTCCGGGGAAAATAATATTTTGCAGATTGGGTGAATTTTATTGGATGTAAATTACTTGGCTAAAAAAATAAAAAATATAGGCATGATCAGTATGTAATTTTCAAAAAAGAATATAAATAAAATATATTTTTCAAATGAGTAAGCAACATTTTCAAAGGAAGTTGAATTGATTCTCTAAAAAATATTTTGAACTATAATGTGGAATTTTTCTACTTTTATTAACCTTAAGAGAACTATAATTTGCAGAATGTACATAGTAAATTTATAGATATCTAATGCCTTTTCTTTATTTTTATTTATCAAAACAAAAAATTCAGAAAATAATTACAAAGCATCGAATGTACCAAACATATCTAAGCATACAATTTATTTCACAATGCATTATGTTTTATAACAGTTTTTAAAAAAATTTTTAAAAAGGAGTATAATATACAGTTAATTGTTTAATAATATCTGTTTTTTATTTCTTATTTAAAAATTCACATTTGTGTGATCCTAAATTTTTTACTTGTGAATTTAATACATTTTATAGTTTTCGATTAAATAAAATCCTAATTTTTGTTTAGTATGATCATATAGGCATTAAAAGTTTTTTTATAATACAATCTAGCAACATATTTCTGTCATTATAACATTCAAAAACGATATTTTGCAAATTCACACAAAAATTTTTTGTTAGTCATATAATCAACTTATGCTTATATGATTCGGAAAACGTTATTCAAAAATGAATTCCAAATCACCAAAAAACGAACAATATATATTTTTTCTAAAAATACCATGATTATTACGTTGAATTATGTAATCTTAGCTATATGTATATACATCTTACATATATTTTCAATGAGCGATTCTTCTTACTTATCGTAATGTAAAATTTTTGATAAAACGTATGTGTGGGCATTTGATAAAAATTCCTGTCCTCTAATGAAGAAGCATAATTCTTTTTCGAATAAAATCTACATATTAATATATCGATTTGAATATGTAAAATTTATGTTGTTGCTATTTTTTATAGCCACTGTTTATTATTTCTATTATTTAAACTACTATTACTACCAATATTTTTACTATGAACACTATTATTTCTAACACTACCATTTTCACTAAAACTAATGTTTATTTTTTTCCTTCTTCTTTTTCTTTCATTGATTCTTAAATGTTTTTTTTTGTGATTTTTCTTATCTTTAAAAACCACTTAAAAAAAGTCTATTTTAATTTATTTCCTTTTATACTAAAACTGAATCAATATTCAAAATCAAAATATTCAAAATTAACATTTTAAAAAATTCATTTAAGAAAAATGATTTAAACTAAAAAAACAAATATTTTAATTTATTATATAATATGTGATATTCATCACAAGACCATATAAGCAATTCATCATCGGATTCATCAAGCAATCATAATGCTGGTTTTGTTAGTTACAGATTATCTGCCCATTATTCAATTTATTTTAATTTCTAATAGAACGAAAATTTAAATATACGGGATGTGTAAATATTAACATTTATTGTTAATACATATAACAATAATAATCTATTTTTTAAAAAAAGCATATGTAAACACAAATAAAATGGAAAAATAAGTAAATATGGAAATCTAAATGCTTGTTTAATTTAAAAGTAATTAAATTAAAGAATATAAATAAACGATTAAAAAAATTAAATCGTAAAAATCCATTTCTGAAGCAAAAAATATTCTAAAAAAGTTATTAAAATAAACTATGATAATAAAAAAGGATAAGAGATTCTTTTTGTTTCATTATATTAAGTTTTTCCTATAAATATGCTTAATATAAATAATTTTGTTTTTAATTTATCCATCATTTTATCACCTCAAATTAATTTGAACAATGCACCATTTGTCAATAAATCCACAATAAATAATATTTCAAACAAGTCGAAAAAAATCTTTTGGTTTTTCCTTTAATGAAAAAGCATTTATTTGTCCTATTTCAACAATATTGAGCATGTTGGGTGGCTCTAGAGAAGAATTTGAATTAAAAAAAACGAACTGCCACTAAAATTAATAAAATAAGCTTAGTTCCTAAAACTGATAAACAACCACCGATCGACATAAAATTGTGAAGTTTATATAAGTTTTTAAAGGCTTAGGATCTTTGAGAATAATGGGAAAGGCTTCTTCTTGTGACTGTCATGCCAAGAAAGGCTTTATTAATAAATTACCTTACAACAGCACTATTCTTTCTCTTTTTAATAATTATTTAACCACTCGTCTCTTTAATAAGCACTTAACATTCTGACTATCTTTACAATAAGTGTGAGAATGCTCACCTTAGTTATGTAAAATATTTTTTGTGTTTTAGCATAGTTATAAAAAAACTAGAAGGATACCTTGTGTATTAAAAAAATAGAAATTCAAAAAATTCAGTAATAATTTTTTTAACTTCACCCAAAAATATTGGTAAAATTTTTTTATTGAATCTTTCATAAAAAAAATCTTTAATTAAATTAAAATTTTAGCAACTTAAATTTTGAAATAGCAAGTTTATTTGGTTTTTTTGAATTTTTTTTAAACAGTTTTTAAGTTTTAGGATTTGAAAGAAGAATTAAATTCAAATTACTCTGTTTTGTACTTTTTCTTCTTTTAATCAAAAGCAACATATAACTATATATCATGGTAAATAAATGTTCAAAATTATAACGACAAAATAAAAGTAGTTGCATTTTTATGGGCAAAGAATAAATTTTTTTATCGAATTTCTATAAGCTAATTTCAAAATAAAAAAATTTTACGTAAATGTGAATCCATTAAAGAAGTATTTTTAAAACAACCATAAATACATAAATTTGATCTTTTGTGTGTGAAATACTTTTTCTAAAGCCATTAGGTTATAATTTAACTTATTAGCGAAGTTTTTTTTATAAAAGAAAAAGATTGACGAACTCGTATCAAAATGTATGTAAAATTATATTGTGATTTATATGATAACAACTATTTTTATATTGTAATTTCTTTTATATTTGATTACATGGAAATATATGAAATCTTTTATTTTATAATAACTTATGATAGCTGTTGGAAGCCGAAGACTTGATCTGAGTATTTTATTCTTTTTTCTTATTTTCCACCACCATTCATTAATTCATACGCCTTTAATAGGCAACCATCAATCAATTTGATTGAGATTCGATCTTTCACCAACGATTTAAACAAATCAAATCAAGCTATTTATTTATCCTAAATAAAAACAATTGAAATAAATGACACAATCTTATTCAAATGTAAATTTTATTTTCTTTTTTAATTATAAAATGTTTGATTTTCAGCAGTCACATCAAGATTATTCCATTGATATTCAACATAACAATTAAAAATAAATTATTTTTTTCAAATATACTACTTGGTTAATGATGTTAAAATTCCAATGAAATGCTTTGAAAGCGAAATATGTGTTTATTTTAGCGATATGTTAGCTACTAAATTTATATAAATGACAAACTTCGAATTAATTTAAGCGTGCACATTATTGAGAAATTATTAATTAAGATAAAACATAGTATAGCAATATAAACATGTGTCAAAAATAAGAAAAGGATATATATCATACCATTAAATAAAAAAACAATGCGTCTATAGAAAAAAACATTACAGTTAACAATATTTATTATTTTTTATGAAAGATATGATTTAATTTCTTCAAGGGTCAAAAAACGTTTTTCATCTTTTTTGAAATGCAGAATCTCAAACAACTTGAGATCCTCATCTTTGATTTCCCTGGCGACCTTGATAATCTTCATGACTTCTCTTGTTGCTTCATCAAGACAAATTCCCTGTTTCAATCCATTCTTCAAACTTGCATTGATAACATCTTCGAATTCACCACAACACAGCGCGTGCCATTTCAAAACACTACCACTTGGATCAGTTGAGTACAAGGCATAATCGTCATTCTGCATTCCCGCATAGATGAAAGACACGCCAAACGGTCTTTTACCACCACCTTGCGTGAATCCCTGCTTGAGCTCGCCCACACGCGTGCATAAAGATTTTAGAGGGATTTCTGCGCAATAATGTTCGCAATGCTTTTCAGATTCAATGCGTGCGTATGAAAGAAGCTGCAGGGCGTCCGAGGAAATGCCAGCCATCGCTACGTATATTTGTGGCGAGATCTTGTATATTTTTTCTTTTCGACTGCTTGATATTCCTTTCTTCAGACCTAATAGAAGGACGCCGTCTGTGCAAACGTAGCCCAGCATAGTGCCTGCTCGAGAAACGTTTTTTATTGCGTATTCAACTTGTAATATTCGGCCTTCTTCTGTGAATGTGTTTGTTCGTGCGTCTGAGCTGTACATTTAGGGTTCTATAAATAACTAATATCTTTTAAATATTTTTGAAAAAAAATGCACAATTTTGTAAGTTTTTTGTGTATCAAACATTTTTTCGTTTTTTGTATTCTTTGATCTTCTAAAATATTTTTTATTTTGAATGTGTTGCAGATCGTAAAAAAAATTCAGTGTCTGCAATGGTTTTCAAAAGATATAATAATTCGTATTAAAAACAAAAATGAAAAATTAAATAGATATATTTGTATTTCTTTGATTATAGTAAAATTAACAAATTATATGAATATATTGTCATTGATTGCATTGTTTAATCAAGGTCAATTACATTTTGTACAAGTAAAATCCTAAAAATATCCTAGTGCAAAATTTTTTTCCAAACAAGTTTACGATTGCAAATATTTTCGTACAATATCTTTCAAGCAAAAATAAACAATGCTCACATGTTGGTATCAGCACTATATTAATCTTTTTAAATTACCACATCTTAAATATATCAAAATGCTTAAAAAACCCTTGATAAAAACATTTGTGGAATTTTGATCCTAAGTTAATTGTTAAGTTTTGGGATTAAAAAATTTTTTTGTGACAAAATAAATTTCATATTTTTTCTTTTTAATTGTTAATATTAAATTTTTATATGATCTGACAATTGCAGAATGATCTATAATTTCTTTTATAAACCTACTACATTTAACTATTTTCTTAAATCAAAGTTTAAATAATAAAAAGATTTTATAAAAAAATTCTCGTTTTGAACTATCGTTATTGAGTTCTCTTTAAAATGTACTTAATTGTAATAAATAAAAAATTGAAATAAAACAGTCAACCTTCACACAAGAAGAATACGAAAGATATCCCCTTTTAATTACAATTATTAAACATCATATATATATATATATATATACATTTTATTTCGCAATTATTTTTTATTTTTAACCACATTTTACTCCATGGTCTGTTTATTAATTAGTTTTGCTCAATAAGTATAAATCAATCGCGTTTAACAATTTTGCTAAATATCTTCAATTAAATTATATTTATAATTCATCCACTCGATCCTCATGATTAAATTTTAATTTGAATAAAATCTTGTCTTGGTTAAACTATGTGCATAAATTTTTTTCTAAAAATCATTGTTTAGCAAATGAAGCAGCTAGAACCCT
Source organism: Edhazardia aedis USNM 41457 (assembly GCA_000230595.3). Taxonomy (NCBI): domain Eukaryota; kingdom Fungi; phylum Microsporidia; family Culicosporidae; genus Edhazardia; species Edhazardia aedis. The sequence continues at coordinate 257,273 of AFBI03000030.1, forward strand.
GCAATTTTGTATTTGTTTAGATTTATGTGTCTTGTATGATACAGATGGCAATGATCAAATTTTTATCATTAATGTTTAGTAATTGATTTATTTTTTTGTTATGAAAATTTTTATTATTCTAAATTTAAGTTTGTTAATATTTAAAAATTATCTCAACATGTTATTAGCATTTAAGCAATATCAAAAGTAAAATAAAGTATTTATAAAAATTACACTAAAAAAAGTGAATTGTTATTAATACATTATATTTTTAGTAACGAACAGCCAAATAAAAAAAATTATAATATTAATTCATTCCTTATTATCATTAAAAAAAAATCCTAAGAATGGCTTGACTTATGATACAAACTTAGTACTATAACAAGTTATTTATATTTTAAAGACGCTAAAAAAGAACTATTAGCCATTCAATTATTCAGCATAAGTTCTTTAATTTTTTTGAGAACAAATTTTTTTTTGAGATTCTTTGTAAAATTTGTGTGTTGTTAATTTTTTTTTGAAATTTTCTAATCATTGACACAATAATTATAATTATCTTTCAATTTTTAAAAAAGATCATTCTATCACTTTATAGTTCAAAAATGAGCTGAAATATGTTTAGAAAACTTATTTTATGGTAAAGTAGCAATATATGGTGTATTTAATCTTATAAAATATATTTATTCAAGAGAATTTTTAATAATAAACTTTTTTGCATTCTTATTGGAAATTATGGAAAAACAAAAAAAATATGCTGTTTCATTATTTTTTTGTTCCTTTTTTTTTTTTAAGGTTGATACTTTTGATTGAATCTTTTTGAAATAATATTTGTTAATAGCATTAATTTATACAATAAAGATCAAATAATTGAAAGCTTGAAATCTATTTATACTTTTAAAACAATTAAATTGTTTGTTTGTGAGGATATGTGGAAATTATACATGTAAAACTGTATTAGATGTTAATTATAGTATTTTAAATAATTAAAGATTACAAAATAGGTTAAAAAAAAAGCGATGCTAAACAAAACATAATACGGAAGTTTTATATTTTAAAAAATCGATGGATTGTAAATATATGTTTATAAAAGATAGAACTGAATTCCTAGAGTTGAATTTGATGTTATAAATATTACTGTTAAGTTTCTCTATTCTTTCTTATTGTTATTTCCTCGAATCTCAAGATTTTCAACTTTTAAATGCTTGATAGTTATTAATTTACATGAAAGCAGATAATTAATTGTTTGTTATACATAAAAAATGTGCCCTTCGATATTTTTATGCTACAAAATTGTGCCTTTCACAATATACAAACATTTTAAAGAAAAAAACTATTTTTTGAAGGTTTATTGTCACTAAAAACAAATAAAACAATTTTAATTTATACAAGTTTAAATGATAACCTGAAATACCTTGCTTAAGAAAAAATACAGAAAAAAGATATAAGTGTAATACTATTCTGTTTTTTAGGTATTTTTTGTTAATTTTGTAGTTCGCTTTATGTTTTGGGTTTCATCTACTAATTATAATTTTTCTATCCATTTCTTGATTTTTTTTCAAGGTTTTACAAGAAAATAAACATAAAGGGTTTTTTATATGATGTGAAAACCACCACAAATAATATTATAATACATTTAAATTAATTTTTAAAAATACTTAATGTTTTATTATGAGCATAAAAATTATTTTCGGGAATAATTAATGTAATAATGTTTGTAATCTGAATGATCATTTTGTTTTTGATTTTTTTTATTAAGATATGAAGTAATTTGCAATTTATGATTTTTATATAGTGAAAATTATCTAATTCTTATGTTGGAAGGAAAGACATCCGAAGATTAAAATAATTTCTTATTCTTCTTTTCTGCCATCAAGAAAAAATCGTCTCGCCTTAAAAAAGCAACTATCTATTATAATAATTATCATAAAACTTCTCCGTATAAATCCAATTAACTTATTTACGTTTAATTTAAAAATCACATTAAATTTATTTATTTCTCAACCCTCAACTTTTAAATCAATAATACTTTAATCAAATGCAAATGTCGAAAAGAAATTATTTCTATATCCAATATTTTTATATATTAAAAATCCCTTTGAATTGATTTTTAGATTGCGAAGATAGAAAAATTGTTACATTATAAAAAATACAAAAAAAATCGTTAAAAGATCTGAAAAATAGTAAATGCAAGTTTATAATAATAAGGAAATGCTATTTATATATAAAAACTGTCTTTTGTGTTTGACGAAAGATACATGAATATATATGCAGTAAGTTTAAAAATAAAGCTGTAAGATTAAAAAAATAAAAAACCATTTTAGTTATGTTTTTTACATTAAAATAATATTCATATAGTTGTGCTCAGAAAAAATACAACAACAAAAAAAACCTAAACATTTTCGAATGCTAGAAAAAAAACTTTAAAAATTTTTTGTTTGTTTGTTGTTTAGTTTGCGCCTTTTTTTTAGAATATAGAAATGCATCACGAAATTTGTTTAAATGCATTATTAGAATAATAATAATATTTATGTCGACAATTTATGTGACACATTAATTGCTATTATATGCCTATCAGATTCTAGGTATTAATAATGAAAAAACTATATAAAAAGAGTATATTTTAACAAACTCTTTATAATCTACTGTTATTTTTATATTATAAAAACAGATTTATATGTTCGCGTGCAAAAAATTGTAAATTTTGTTTTTTTTACTAATTTTATTAGATGTATATGCAAATTTTTGTGTAAAAAAAACTAAAAAGTTACATTTAAATATTAATTAAAAAATATATAATTTTTCCTGTAATAATAAATACTTAAATTTGCAAAAATAAGTAAAATTATCGATATTGAATATTTTAAGAAATTTTTTATAAAAAGACAAAGCAAATAACACGAAAATTTATTATATTGTTTATTTTTCGAAAAAAATGCGATTTTTAATTTTTTTATATTATATAAAATAGCATTTGTATATTTATTTTTGTTTTTGTGTAAAAAATATCATATTTTTTTATTTTATAATTCAATTTGTTGGCTAAGGAAAAAATTTAATTTGATTCGAAAATAAAATTTATAAAAATAATCATATGAAGAAATTTACTATATTTTATTAATATCTACAAAAAAATCAAAATTTCTATGGATACATACTTTTCAATTTTAGCTAAATTAATGGTTTTTGAGAAAACATAGAAATATTTATATTTTTTTATTATGTTTGTAAATAGAGTAGTTTGTCAATAACTATAATTTTTTAATATAGAAAATGCAATATTTCAAACAATTCCTTATTTACTGGTCGTATTTACAACTTTACTTTTTTTAAATTACATAAAAGATTCAAAGATAATTTTTTTTTGTTTAAAAAAATGTGATTTGAAAGCTTGATCATATTTTTCTTATATTTTGTATATTTATAAACACAATTAAACATTCAAATGATCTCTGTTGATAACTAAATTAACACATAACATTCGAATAAAATTACATTAAATTGGGTTTTAGCTAGTACATATACAAAAAGCAATAAAATTTTCGCTATTATCAAAAAACTATAATAAAACTGAAATTGATATTTATGCGACAGAATATATGCTATTCGGAAAATCTTTGCAATTGAGTATATTTTACAAGAAATATTCTTAATTTTGTAAATCAATAGATAAAACAAAAAATATACACAAACTACGACATTCTATGCATTTTAAAAAAATGGTTTTGTAGTATAATAATATAAAAAAATTGATAAATTTGCGTATTACAATAAAAAGGATAAAATCATAAATATGGCGTTTATTGAGAAGAAGCTATAAAGTTAATTTTTTTTAATTTTTTGAAGAGGTTAACTTTTTATGTAAATTTCTATTGTTCAAAAGAGAATTTTAATAAAAATTAGGGGCTATTTGATTTAAAAAAAACTATGTAAACATTATTTTATACTAGCTGATTAGCTTGTAAGTGTATAAATTCGGGCATAAATACTAATTCATGCACAAAACTAGAAAATTTATAAATATTACATGGGAACAAATTTGCATACGAAGTTTTATTACCTATAATATTGCAGAAAAAACATAAAAAAATCATAGTTTTAAAGAATTGTAAATAAAAATAAATTTTATTTGTATCGATTTTTCTCTATTTGTATGACATTTTACTTTTTCTCCCTAATATAAATATTAGGCCATATATACATAAATTCATAACACTATATTTCATTTTAAAAGCTTCTGAAATTGGATTTAAAGGTTTTTAATGCGTTCCTGTCAATATTCAATGTTTGACATTGATTATAAAAATAAAAATCACAAATAATTATAAAATTTACACAATCAAATATCTTTTTTCAGAAAGAAAGGTGTTAATTTTTTCTGTGACACCAGGTGTCTTTATCAAAGGGTTATATCAATACAATATTATGTTACATATTGATGAAAAATTGTGCGTGGTCAAAATTCTAAAGAAAACTAAAATTTTTAGGCATATTTATTTATGATATTTGTCTTTTATTGAGAAATAACTTTTTATAAAATCAATCACATCATTCTATCTAGAGTCAATAAACAGATTTTCCGCAAAAAATCAAACCAATTTTCAAGTTCGAAAATAAATTGTTTATCAAATATTCCTAATATATAAAATTATAGTGTTTAAACATGTAAAAGACATCTAAATATATTCATTTTTAATATTGTGTAAATATGTTCAACAAACTAATGTTTCTAAATGCAAAAAATAAAATATTCAATTTCATCGTTGTGAATAAAAAATAAGAAAATATTTCAATGTCATTTTGTTAGAGTAGTCACTAAGCCAAAACACACAATACTCGTTAGAAAATATCATTTTATGCTTTAATATAAACATATATTTTAGTATAAAAAAATTATATTCAAGCATAGTTGTATTCGTGGTGTTAGAGAATCTTAGAATCAGTTTTGTTTTTAATGGAAATCAAATTATAATATTTGAGTAAATTCACTTGGGTTTTTATAAAATCACACTTTAAAATGCTTTACAAAACTAAATATTTTGCTAGAATTATGTAAATTTTTTTTTGCTTCAATAGATTAAATATAAAGAAAAAGGCACAATTGGAAGCTATAAATTTTTTATGCCACAAATTATGTGTAAAAAAATGCATAGTGCTTAAATTTGAATACACGTATTTCTTACTCATACAATTTTTTTTTAATTACATTAAAGACGAATAAATAATACGCATTATTTGTCGGATTCAATATTCCAATTATTTTACTAAGTTTATAACACAAAATTTTAATTATTAATCTAAAAAATTAAAAAACTACAACTAAACCTAAATAATATAGCCAACAGAATAACATGGATGTTCATTAAATATAGAGCATAAAAAACAGTTGATGAAACAAATTAGCAAACCAATCGCTTACTTTTACGTAGTTAGTTTTTTTTTATCAAAAAATGATAAAAAACTGCTGAAACTTTGCAAAATAATTGTTTCTATTATTGTTAAGATATGTTTTCTTTTCTATAAACTTGAAATATTGATATTGAATGTAATTTACAAAAAATTAAAATTGAAAGAATGAATTTTTAGAAATCAATACTAAACACAATTTAGAATGCTAAAAATTGAAATACTGGATTTATCAATAGCATCAATGTTAATTAGAAATGCTTTATCTTCGAGTTATGTTTTTTTAACCAATCTAAAATCTTGTCTACTTCAGATACAACTAGATAATAGTCTATTTTATATAAGTACAAACAAATACAAAAAATCAATATAAAATGCTTATTTCTTAATAAATTTTTAAAAGATTTTGATTTATATTAAAAATATTTTATATGAAGTTTTTTTTTGAGATTTACGTGAAATAAGTAACAATATGTGTCGTAATACTTTATTTGTATGTTATTATATATATTATATTTTTTTCGGTGAACCGTTATTCATGGAGACTTAGATGTTATGATTATTTCAAAAATAAAATTCAATATTAAAAAGCTTATGATTTACATTTGAATACTATACTAAGTTTTATGCGGAAACATTAAAAAAAAAACTTACAAAAATTTTTCTCATAATAAAGTGACTGAAATAAATCATTTTATGCTTAAAGACCTCTTGAAACAGTCCTTAGGTATGATTTGTTTATGACTCTACCAAATATTATTGTTCTTAGCTTATTTATGTAATTGTCATAATCATAGAGTTAGATTCGGCGTCTCTCAATGAGAAATCTATGCGTTTTTATTCGTTTTTAAATTATATGTTATCTTTTTCTCCTGTCAGAATCATAAGATTTGACCTTTATTTAACGTTTTGTGTAATTTATATCATTAGATTTGCTTTTTGTGTTTATTTGGTTAGATCGTTTAATTAATAAAGAACTAGTGTAAAGAATTATTAGATTGGATGATGATTTTGTTAACCAATTTGTGATTGGTTACCTAATATTACAAAAAAGCTTAAATTTCTCTAGGTAAATAAAAATAACGAGTGCAAAGTACTTTTTAAAAAGTTTAATGATTCTATCAATTGTAAAAGTTCGGGGAAACCACAAGGTTGATCCGAAACATCTAACATATAGATTTTTGCAAATTAGTTTTGTGTAGGTTGGAAGTTCTGGGTCGACCTCGCGGTCTTCCCAGTTTCCTATCATCTGGTGAATTTATATTAAAAAAAGACATTTTTTCTTGTTATCTATATTCAAAAAAGCTTTATTTAAGCTTTTCTTTGATCAAAAAGGCCAATCATATTTTGACTAAAAAAACCACAAATTCAAAATTCTTTCATTTTTGCTTATCAGCAAAAATACACCAATAAAGATCAATAATGATCAAACTTCAATCAAAATATTGATCAAACTTCAAATGTCATAAAACATACCAATAAAAAGGAAAAATGTTAAAAATACATTTTTTTTCTTGTTTATTCAAAGTTAGAGATAAAAAGAGAGCAATGAAATGAAAATATAATTTTGAAATGTAGTCATCATTATCTACTGTGTACTCAATTTTTATTGATATTTATTGTTAATTTTTTTTACCTAACCAAAAAAATATAATTATAATATTCGTATATAAATAATTACAAGTGATTCCTTTCATTTTTTATTATGAAACTAAATTTTATATATTCAAAATATGCTATAATGTTTTTATATTCTCTTTATTTGTTTTTTTACACCTACTGTAAAACTTATGTGCTTAAATTTTTTTGATATTTGAAAGATTGTTTGATACATTCGTGATTGCCAGATTTTAGATTTTTTAAGATAACAATGAAGGGCAGGAGTAATTCGTATTTATATAACAAAAGACAAATTTTACAAATAAATTTTTTTTGTATTATAAATATATATACTATGTTATACAGTAATTATAAATTCGAATTTATTCAAAAAATTTTCGACTTTATCCGTATGAACTAAATTCCAAAACTAAATTCCTTGTATTTATCATACTACTACTACTTAAATTTTACGAACTATTTTTTTTTGTTTTTTTAGTTTCTATAAACAGCTGCTTTCCATATCATATTCGAATATTAGTTTAATAAAGTTTTATTTATGTCTGTAAGAACTTTAAATATACAAATCAAAGATTTATCAATCAATATAAAATCTAAAATAAAACACATAATTTTTTTTCCTCATAAAATGAGCCTAGATTCATAAAAGAGACTAAACGTAAATGCATATATGACTAAGAAAAATAGTGATTAAATGATAATCAATTAAAAAAATTTACAATTATTTTAAACGTTTATATATGTTTTATTTAGTTAATAGTCTAAATCAAGCAAATTATTACATCAACTTTCACTCTAAGATCCCTTTTTTTTGCCCAAAAAAGTTTTTGATAAATTAATTGAATTGCTTAATACAGATATAGCAGTAGAAGGAACATAAAAATCTGTTGCTTTATATTCTTTTGTTCTGAGATCTTACGTTTCCTTCACAATGTTTAACCAAAAAAAATATGTGTGATTTTAATAAATTAAAAGTAACATACTAAAATATTTTATAAACAGGGGGAAAAAAATAAAATATCGAAATTTAAGATGTTTTTTCATTGCTTATCACAAGGAAGAAAAATTGTAAAAATGAAATCTTTAAAAAACGACTTTTAAAAATCTGGTTAATAAACTATAAGAGAAAAATAAAAAATTGACAAGTTGATACACTATAACTCTCAAAAACTGTAAAAAAATACTAAGGGTTAAAAATTTTATCCATTAAACCATAATAAAATATATATATAATAAACAAAAAAATACATAAATGGAATAATGCAACTTTTGGATGTTCTATATAACAAGAAACGCATAAAAAATAAAAATTAATAATTTTTTTTATGTTTCTATATATAAACCAATTTGTCTTAAATGACTATAAAAATAATAAATTTAATCTAAATTTAGAACAATCGTTAATATTAGTACAAAATGGATATATGTGTGAAAAATATTTAGGTTTTTTCAGCGCTTCACTGCAAAAGATAATGTTTTTTCGCGATGTTCGCATAAAATTGATAGTCTAGTTATAGTTTTTTTCATTTAAAAGTAGCAGAACCAGAATGAACAATAATCAAAATCATAAATTATATTTGCCAAATATCAAAAAAAGAAAAAAATAAGTTTGGTTAAATCAGGTTACTAAAGGTATTTAATATATATTTTGAATAAATGGAAATCAAAAATAATTAAACTTGTTTGAGTTATTTGACCATATATTTTGTAATTTCTATACTTTTTAAAACCCTTATTAATGTTCTTGTTATTTACCTACCCACAAGGGATAAACCTTGAACTCGTAGCCTATCTTTTTACACTGCATGTACCAATTAATTAAAAAAATCTATGCAATTTAGTTTGAATAAAGTAAACTAAAAAATATAAACTTTTTAAAATTTCGATAAAATTATAAGATGTTAAAAAACTATTACAGTGGACTAATTAGCCAATCGAGATTTAAAAGAGGTGAAAAAAATTTAAAATTACCAATATTAAGAGCGAACCAATCAAATTACGTCTAAAAAATCACGAACGAAAAAATCATTAAGTTGATTTTCTCCAAGAAAAAAAAGATAATATCGGAAAAGTAAGCCAAAAGACAGGAGATGCCATTAGTCGAAATACCGGCCAAAGATAAAGATAGAAATAACCAACAAAATAGTTGATTTTGCAATTTTATTCTCTTTCCTACTTTTTTGAATAATTATTGCACTATCTTTACAGCTTCAGTATAATGTATGATTGTCTACAAGACTAAAAATATTATATTTACAAATAAATCAAATGTAAAAAATCAAATAAAAAGAAAAAATATAGGTTTATTAACTTTAAGCCATGATAAAAAACTTAAAAAAACATGTTTTGACTGATTCCAAAAAAAAATCAAATACTATGAAATGCAAAAAAATAATTCAGTAAGATTTATAAGAATATTTAAAAAGTTAAAGGCAAAAGGAATACCAAGTCATAACAAATTGATAATAATAAAAAATTATTTGTAAGAAAATTATGATAGTATTATACATCGCATAAGAAAAAGAAAGTTTTGAATACAAACATTATAAACATTACAAAAAAAGTAATAAAATTAAAAATTCCATGATAGTTAAGTATCAACAAAAAAGCAATGTCCAATTTGTATAAAAAAAATAATAAATAAAATATGAATATAATTATAAGCGATAATATCTGCATATGTTTCCAAAAAATACCATAAAAATGAAAGAAAGAAATTCGTACTTATAATTTAATTTTTAAAACCAAATTTTACGCTTCAAGATTTTTTTTTCGCTTAAGCGGCTTCAATTTTTTCTTCGACGGCTTCCGGATCGATTCTTTCGATTTCGGAAATTGGAACGTCAGCAACGGCTTCAGGTGTTTCTTCACCCTCCTTGATTTCGTTTATTGCGTCTTCTACTGAGAGGTCGCTATTTGATTCTTTTCTCAATTGCTCGACTGCCTTGACAATAGCGTCTAAGATGTCACTGTACTCTTTTCTTCTTTTTTCTAAATCAGAAACTTCAAGTTCCTCAGCGACTTCTGGCTCGATACCAGCTTTTTCCTGCAATTCTGGGTCCTCTTTGATTTGGTCTAATGCTTCCTCTTCAGTTTTGCCTTGATCTTCTACGATTTCATCGATTACATTATTAACCTCGTCTTCCTGTTTTTTATGGTCTGCTTCTTCCTCGACTTCTTGTTTTACTTCTTCTATTTGTTCTGGCTTGACTTCTTCCAAATCTTCCGGTTCGACATCTTCCAATCCTGGTACCTCTTTACCATCTTGTTTTTCTTCTTTGACTTGATCAATCAATTCTTCGTCAGATTTACCTTTGTTCTTTTTTTCAGCCTTTAATTTTTCGATAAATTCAACCAATCTTTTGACTAAATCATCTTCCTCATCTTCTTCGCCTTCTTTCTCTTCATCTTTTTTCTCTTCACCTTCTCCTTCTTCGCCTTCTTTCTCTTCACCTTCACCATCTTCTCCTTTACATTCCTCACATTCATCACATTCATCACATTCATCACCTTCTTTTTCTTCACCATCTTCTCCTTTACATTCCTCACATTCTTCACCTTCTACTTCTTCACCTTCCTCTGGTTTTTTCTCACCATCTTCTCCTTTACATTCCTCACATTCCTCGCATTCCTCACATTCTTTCTCATCACCTTCTTTTTCTTCACCATCTTCTCCTTTGCATTCCTTACATTCCTCACATTCCTCACATTCATCACCTTCTACTTCTTCATTTTCTTCTGGTTTTTTCTCACCATCTTCTCCTTTGCATTCTTCACATTCTTCACATTCCTCGTCTTCTACTTCTTCACCTTCCTCTGGTTTTTTCTCGCCATCTTCTCCTTTGCATTCTTCGCATTCTTCTTCTTCGCCTGATTCTTTTGGAGAATTCTCAATAGCATTTTCGAAGTCTTCCTTGTTTTCTTCGTCGATAATTGGCTCACCTTCAGCTTCGAGCTCTTCTTCACGATTCAAGACGTTTTCTGGGCTGATTTCCTCGAGCACCTCTTCAGGAACATCTTCTTTTTCTTGGACTTCTTGGATTACTTCTTCAACTGCTTCCTTATCCTCCGGTTTGTTTTCACCGCTCTTGAATCTCAAATTCAACATTTTCAAGATTTTATCGAGAACTGACTCAACCTCTGCTTCTTTTTCGGGTGACTCGCTTCCGTTCTCACTTGCTGGTGCTTCGTTTTCCTTTTCTGCTGGTTTCTCATCAGCCTTTTCCTCGTTTTTCTTACCTTTGTTCTTCTTTGACTTCTTTCGTCTCACACCAAAAACAAATCCACCTGATTTACCGCCATTTGCGTTGGGTTTTGACCATGACTTAAATCGTCCGTGTCCACCTTTAGATCGTTTGGCTGATACACAGAGAGTTGAAATAGCAAGAATAATAATTAAATTAATTGTTCGATTCATATTGTTTTCATCGCCGTGTCTATTTATACCTTTTCATCTCCATTTTTTATCTATTCATGATGATAGCTTATATCTTTCATCAGAAAACTATATCATCACACTTTTTTTAATAGATCCAAGATACGATTATGTATCTCTTTATATCATATCTACATAGATTCATTATGTGATTATATTAAACGTAAATAAAAAAATAACGCATCTTTTTTTCATTGGATCATTATTTGATTATTTATCAATAAAATTTGATCAATTAAACTTCAGATGCTTATTAAATAGTTTAAAATAAAGCACAATCAAAATATCATATAAACACGTGAAATCAAACACATTCAATTTGTTGCAACAATTTATCTTGATTCCTAAGCAATATCAATGATTAATATTGCTTTGAACAAATAATCATTCCACTGTATTCAAGTGTTACTCTCCTGATGAATATACTCATCCTAAAGAATTTTGCAAAAACTTTTTACCATTTTCAATTTATATAAGTTTCTTGATTTTTTGCAAAATAAAAAATTGTCTCAATTTTTTAATAACTTTAAATTTCTTTATCCTGATGATAAAGTCGTTGTTATTAAACCAAAAATACTAATTTACATCATTTCAATGAATTTAAACTCATAAATATGCAAAACACTTTCGTTTATCTATAATAAATCTTTTTTTTTAAGAATTATTAGTAAATACATTTCAATTAGAAAAAACTTATCCTTTTCAAAAAAAAAACACAAATTTATACAATAAATTAAAAATTAATTCTTTACGAAAATACAAAATTGATATTTTGTAAAATCTTTATCAATAGTGAAATATTATACCATATAAATTTTACACAATTTAATCCCATCTCTACAAAGTTTATCTCCAATTTAAAACTTACTTAGTTTCATATTATACATTGATTTTTTGAGACCGAGTTAATAAAAAAAATATACTTAAGGCTACAATTACATATTATTTTTGTTAAGGAATTCATTGATAGTTTTATTTAACATGCTAAATGTATTTTCTAATCAATTTGTAATTCACATAGTAAAAAAAAACAATGTTTGTTAAAACAGATTATTGTGGATAAATTTAAAAGCAATCTTCATATATTATTTCGCAAAAAACATGTAAATATGTTTTCAATCTATACATTTAAGATTTAACATGCAAATATTCTCTAATATTATTATTAAAAAAATACATTAAATAAATCTAACATAGCTTACTATCGCTACAACAAAAATATACTTTTATTTGGACAGTATGCAACATGAATATTTAATTGATATAACTATATTTTAAGAAATAAAATCCCAACACGTTGATTAAAGATGGATTACTTGTAACTAAAAGATAATAAACGTTTGTATAAAAAATTAATTTACTTGTATATTTTGTGGTTTTATGACTTTTTATAATTAAATTATACCCATTTTAAAGAGAATCAGACTAGATATATAATGAATGATCTAAGTATTTATATTACAGTTAATACATTTATAAAAAACCATTTACCTTTTGAAACATTATTATAATACCTTTAGTTGACATATCAAAACAAATACAGCAATCGATTGAAAAATATTTATAAAAAAAGAGGAATAATGCCAGTATAGAATATGAATTAGTCAATAATACAATAAAAAATTTTATGAAAAGTTAAAATAATGTCGTTTTTGTCAATTTATATTGATATAAAATCATGTTAACAAATTATCTGACAGTACATTTATAAACATTAAAATTTAATTGTCGGAAGTATAAGAAGAAAAAAAAACCAATACACGAATTTTTGTAAAATATACACAATAATTTGCAGTATATGTTAACATCTGAAATCAAAAAAAATTAAAAATTTTAATTAACTTGTTTTGATAAAAAAATAATTTTAGATCGATATTTATTTATTTTTAATGCGAAAGATTTAATTATTGAAATCGATAAAATATCAAGTTATCAAATAAAAGTATAAAAAAAAATAAACAGGAAAAAAAATTGAAAAGAATGAAAGCTAAACATAATTTTTTAATCCTGAAGAAAACTCTTAGGGCAATCATAATAAAATTCAAAAAACTAAAAACCCACAAAAAATAATCACACTTATAATTGGTAAACATAGGAAGCTAATATAATCGTTCTTTTATAAAAAAAACTTTGCTGAACCATCCACAAGAAGTGTTAATAAAGCTAGATATAAATTTTGAGATTACATAAACAATTTTACAAAGTTTTTATCTATTGTATGCTGAAGAGTTGGTATGTTTCTTTTTTGCGATCATCTTGTTTTGCTAGTATCGTACTATTTATTTACTACCATTTCTCTAAATTCAAACAACAGAAATAAATTTGAATAAAGAATTTAAGTGAAAATGCTTATATAAGAAGAAAAAGGACCAAAAATGTTTTAGTCTTTTTTCAGTATCTAACTAACAATATACCTTTTAATAATAAATAGAAAAATTATTTAATTTATGGAATTTAATTATTTAGCAATTTTTTAAACGAATTGATTTTTGACAGCTAAGTTTTCTTAAAAAGTTTTTGAAAATATTTTATTGGATAATCATATATTTGAAAAAATTTAATAGTCGAAATATTTGATCGACGTATCAGAGATTAAAGGTTTTGTATGTAGTTGATTTTGAATTAATGCTTCAATTTCAAAAGAAAAAAATATTTAATAAATACTTAGCATCCAACACCCTATCTAATAATTCAGGTTTAAATCGTTGTTTAAGATACAAATATAAACAATTATATCTCTAGATCATTAAAAGGTGATCATATTTAAACATTGTATTTAAATAAAAATTTTTGTGAATCATTTAACTTTAATTTTAAAAAGTAAATTAAAAGGTTAGAAGCAAAAAAAACATTCAAATTACATTTTAAATTTGAATAATGTAATAACCATTCAAAAAAATATGTTTAAGTTTTTTTTAAAATAGTTTCATTCAAAAAATATCGTTGTAGAAACAACCATTATTAAAAAATCACTATTCATTTATTTTTATGTAAAAATGAATAAAAAATATTCAATGTTTACTTTTTAGCATAAAATATATCTAAAAAAGAATTTATTGAGATAATAGAAAAAAAACGAGAGTAATTATCATTTTTATTGTTACATTTAAAAACAGATATCGTATATAAAATTTAATTGATTTATTTAATGTTATTAAAAACCTTTTTTAATAAAATTTAAAATTATATTGCTGTTGGAAGAAATAAATCGATATTTATAGTAATTTCCTAAAATATTTACAAAAAACCTTGAAAAACTTAAGGACAAATCTTTATATAAATAAACACGTTCTTTACTCAGGACGCAAAAATTAATGTTAATAGAATTTTTTTTGAAACATCATTGTATTAAATTAAGCTAATGTATTCTTATTCTTTTTTTGTTTTTATTTTTAAAAAAAATTAAAAATAGATATAAAAAAATCACAAACAAATCTAAAAATTACTTGATATAAAGAAACACCATGACCGATTTTTTTACTTTTGTTTTTGTTTTTATGATTATTTTTTTTATTGATCCAACCATAAATAGGCAAATTAAAATCTAAAGATCGAATGAAAAGCTAGTTTATAACTCATCGTTCTTATAAATTTGATAATTTTATTATCAAAAACATTTTGATTCAAAATGAAAAAAAAATAATTGTTTTCTTAATTATGCAGTTTCTTTTAAAATTTAAGAATTTTTCACATATATTATATTCTCAAAAAAAAACTATGTTCATGGATAGCTAATAATCATATTAATTTTTAGCTTTCCTTTTTTGTAAATAAATAGGTTATCTTACTTTAATTATATTTAATCATGTAAAAGACCGAAATTACCTGTAAAACATTGCATTTCTTGAGAATAACTTTAGTTTAAATTTGAAAGTAACAAAGCAGAGAAAAAAAGCCTTTGAAAATAATAAAATATGGGTAAATAAGTTAAAAAATTGCCCAATACTTAT
The DNA here is from genome assembly GCA_000230595.3 of Edhazardia aedis USNM 41457. NCBI lineage: Eukaryota > Fungi > Microsporidia > Culicosporidae > Edhazardia > Edhazardia aedis. The sequence continues at coordinate 272,660 of AFBI03000030.1, forward strand.
AATTTTCAAATGAATTACGGGTTTCACATTTTTGCACTACTTTAAACATGTTAACTTTAGAATATTTTATTGTAAAAAAATTGTAATACACTATTTTCATTCTTATTCATAAATGAATTTTCGTAATTGTGGTGTAATTTAGTTCTTGCTATATTTTTCCGAGACAAATAGAAAAGATACACATTAGCTTTTTTAGATGTCTATAAAGAAGGTTTTGTCATTTAAATAGAAAATATTTTTAAAATTAGTTATACAAGAAAATTGAAATAAAAATTAATTTTATTTAACTTTGGACTTTAAAAAAATATACATGGATTGTAATGATGTTTTGCGAATCATCGCTTTAAACATGCTTTTTATAAAAATTATATAGAAAAAAATCTTAAATTTACCTTAATCCTATTTTTTTTCACTCTTTTAACAAGGAGTTATAATCGTCTATAAAAATAAAAATACATTAGAATCACTCATAAAAACTTACTTTTTTTACACTTGATTTCTATATTCACAATACTTGATAAATGGAAGCTGTGGATTGGAACATTATTTTTTTATAAAATGCTTATTCTGTTGACGTATACTGATTTTTTTATTTATAATAAAAAAAAATTATTCTTCCACATAAAAACTATTTTTGAATTGTTTTGTACTATTATAGTTATCAAATATTTTTTTTAACATCCTAATAATTTTTTTGCACTTTTATCATATAGTATGTTCTTAGAAGATATAAAGTAAATACAATATTACATTACTATTTTTGAATATTCAATATAATAAAAGTATCAAGAGACATTTTATCATTTTATTGAATTAAAAAATCTTAAAAATTAAGCTCAAGATATTTAAAGTATGCAAGTATATAATAATTTATATCTAGAAATTATATTTTTCGCCTTACTTAGTATTTTAATTAAGCACTAGTTTTTTTTATCAATGTTAAATTATATCTTTTGAGTTTTTTGTTATAAAATGCACGTTAAATCGATGAAATTTTAACGATTACATATATTTGTGAGCTTATAATTTTGAGGTTCTAAATAAAAAAAGTGAAAATTATGCACTTTTAGATAATTTATGAAATGTCTATGACTACTGGTGATTTATTGACTAAAAACCAAAATTTCATTATGATAACTTTACGAGAAACTCTAATTTTACTTTGATACTTGTTGTATTTCTATGAAAGAAAAAAAATAAATAATGGAAGAAATAGATTTTGATTTATGGAAAATTTCAAAGATAATATGTATTGATTATGATTAATCGTTGATTTTTAGATATACAAAGATATTTGTTTAGTTATTAAGGTTTTAACTATCTTTATGAAACAAAGAAATATAGGATTAGATAGCTTTGTTACAGAAAATTCCAAAAAAAAATTTTTAAATATTATCGATTATAGACAAAAAAATCTAATTTATCTCTTAATCAAAAAGATAGCGTGAAGGGGGAAACACCCAACCATGATAAAATCTTTATTCTTCCAGTTTAGACCATTTTTTTCTATTCATAGCAATAACATGTATTTAACGCATTGAGCTTAGTGAAATTGTAAAGTTATTATATTAGTAGACTCTTGGACCACATAAAAATTATAGTATTAGGTTATGAAATGGCATATAGGTTTTTAAACGCTAAAAGTTTTTTTTTACAGATTCTTAGTAAAAAAAAGTAAATTCAATAGAATAATCTACTACCAATATTTTTATATCTGGATCTAAAGATTGGCACAAAGTCTTTATGAATCCTGGCTAAGTTTTGTCAGAAAGTTTAAAATTACGAGAATAAATTGGTAAATTAGATTGCAACACAATCACACAGATATAAAAGGTAAATCCATGCTAGCCTATGAAACCCCAAGACATAGAACAGCGCAATAATTTTACACGAATTAAATAGGTCGGAAACAAGCTAGTGATTAGATTATCATAATAACAGTAGCGAACGATTATTTTTATTATCTTATTTTTATAAAAAATCTTCAATCCACAGAACCGCACAATGTCATAGCTGAAATTACAAAAATCGGTTTAGTAACTATAGAAAAAAAATTCTAAAATTTTTTATATTAGGTTTGATTTTAACGACGAATACACCTGTTTTTTTTATTGGTTGTGAAAAAAATTATACAGTTTTAAATGCAGGCAAGCAGATAAATGTCATTTAAATATTTTTTATAAATAATAACATCACATAGATATAATAAAAAGTATATCAGATTTTTTATATATATATATGTAATAAAATATAAAGCATATCTAATGTTTTCTTTTTATTGTAAGCCGATTTGATCTTAATGATTTATTTTATTCCGCTATCTTAATATGAAGTTAATAGATAATATAAGAAGTCAAACAGTGTTTTGTGAATTTAGAAAAAAAATTTTGTATTAACTGCTTTATTTTTCAATCATTAGTTTTCTGCAAAAGAAAAAACGAAAAAACACATATAAAACAAAAAACGTGTAATAAACATTTTTAGATTAGCATTTTTTTCTGTAAAAATTTTTATTAGGTTAATTTATTGATTAAATTGATTTAATAGCGAACAAAAGAAAAAAATACAAACTTGCAAAAAAGATACGCTGTTTTATATATATTTAACATTTAATTCAAAATACTATAAAAACAATCGTATTAAAAAAATAAAAACTTTAAACAAACTTAGTATGTGTGGAAATAAAATGTAAAATTAAAATAAGCATTTAAAAATACAAAAGTTATTTACATATGGGTCAATAATACAGTATATTTATAGATTTTCATGCTTTTCATCATTTCAAATACTATGATTACTTTAATAAGGAAAATCCTAAAACGGTTTATAATTTATTAAGGTATCATGAAGCTTTTATACATATAATGAATACAAAGACGATAAATTTGTTCTTATCGCGATTTATACATTTTGATATGATTGATTCTGAGAAAATTTTTTATAGCATCACACTATTACCTATAAAATAAAAAATTGCAGCAAGAAAACATATTTGGTTATATTTTATCTATTTTGTTTATTTTCACACGTGATTTTGATTTACAGTTAATATAAAACAATTTTACTCATTGAGTTGTACATACCGTAAGTTTATTTTGTTTATTTATAATGTATATAAGAATACAGTCGCTTTTTACACATTCTTACTTTTTTCATAAGCAAAAAAATTTATAAAAAACTGTAAATTTCTTTTTATTTATTAATTTTTTGGAACGAAAAATTTTGCGATTGGCAAGTGTGTTTACAACTATAATTACACACAAATTTTTATGATTTTCTTATCCTTTTTTACACTTTAATTTGCTCTTAATGTATTTCAGACAGAAGAAGAATGAAAGAGAAAAAACAAATAATAAGAACAAATAAAATAAAGGTTTTCTTTTAAAAAATATCATATAATGGTTCCTTAATAATTTATTAAACAAAGGTTCTTTAGCTTCCGATTGTAGACCTGATGGGCGGGCTCAACACAGTCTTTGTTAGCGCCCATATTTTAGAGATAACTCTTCTGCGAAATAAGACGCTGGACACTAGTCAGGCATCATCAATAATGTATCGAATACAAAAAATAAAGAGCAATATAAAACAACATTTGAATATTAATAAAGAAATAGAAAAATCACATTTTTTGCATTATAGCAGAAATATATATGTAATTTGTTACAAAAAACAATAAAAAAACCTTAAAAATAATATAATATTTTACTTTATAGTACCAAAAAAATAAATTTTCATTCTTTTGAGGTATTTTAATATTTTTACAAATTTGAATTTTTTTTCTTGAGAATTACAAATCACATGATGGTAAAACATTTTAAAAATAAACAGATTTCGCATTATATATTGTTTTTTTTGTGGTTTAAAAATAAATGAAACAGATTTAATTTATTAATTTGAATTTACAATAGATTACAAACATACTGATATATTTTGTAAAACCTATAAATTTCATGACCTAAATACAAGAATCTAAATTTTTTATTTTTGCATTTTTAGCCAAAATAACCACTTTAAACATTTTAAGTAGATTTCGCAATTTTTTTAATAGTAAATTTTTTAAAAAGAATAATAAATAATTAAAATATTCGTTTTTGAAATATTAATATTATTGCATAAGAAATTTAACCAATAAATTTTTTATTATTTCACCACAAAAAAATCGAAAAAGAATTATTAAATTGTACAATAAATATTATCTTTGAATTCTGTTATAATTTTTGTTATGCAAATAAACAAAAATTGCGTTGTTTATAATTTACAAATTTTTACAGATAAAATATAAAAAAAAATATTACAAACAAATACTATAAAAAATCCAAATGCGTTATTTACAGAAAAAAATTAACTTTATTATTACTTGAAATTTTTTATGCAACTGTGCTGGTAAGGAATTGGTCTATATTATAGAAAATTTTTAATTTTCGAACTGACTAGTAAGAAATTCATCTATATATAATATTTTATGCATAAAAAAATATGTAGAGGGTTTTAAATATATAAAATACAGTAAGAATAGAAAAATTATAATTATTCATGAAAATCTGGGTAAAAAAATAAAATAAAACCCAAAAATACTTTTATATGAAATTTAAGAAACGTTACAGAAAAAAATACCTGCGTTTCATACAAGAAACACAATGAATATTTTTTTTTTACAAATAAGAAGAGCAAACTTATGGTGCAAACAAAAAAAAATTCAACTGTATTTTTTTTAGAAACGAACATATTCAATATGTTTATTAAATGCGTATTAATACCATTTTCTATACATTACAAAAATATTTATAAATATACAAAATCTTTTTAATTTATGTTAAAATCAACAAAAACTTTTAATAATATATTTTAACATGGCATAACAAAACAATTTAATGTACAAAAATGTTTTAAATAGTTATGAATATTTTCATTATTTATAAAACGGTGTTTTTAGTTAAAAAAATAGAAATGTAAAGGATAAAAATATTTTTTGAATTGATCGAAACATGTTGAACAATATTTTAAATAACTTAAAAAAATATTAATATTTTTAAAAAAGACAAATATTGATTTGTCAACATTTTTATAGGTTTAATAATAAAATCTTACACATATCTTGCTGCTTTTTAGTAAAATCTTTAGATTACTCATTAATTCGCTTGTTATTTGAACAAACCACCCGAAAAAATAAATTCTGCTTGTTTTTTTTGTAAGCAAAATAACCTCCTCAGAATTTTGAAGTAGTCCTGAAAGTTCGGCAGCAAAATATTTTTATATAAACAATTCCAGTTTTTTATAGCGTCTGAGTATTTTAACTAAAAATTTTCATCTTATAAAATTTCATACTAGTAAGCAAAAAAAAATTGGCTTTAAATTACATTTTCCATCTTTAATAGCAGTTTCATTCTTCCTGCAAGTACATATGGCAGAAACATATATTTTTATGACTATCATGGAATTTCATAATGCTCAACGTTCGCATATTTTTGAAAAATATTAATTTTGCTATTTTTAACTGTATAACAATTGTATATACAAAAATAATAATCTTTTTGTGAGCAAAGATATTTAGTATTAAATTTTTCTTAAGACATTGGTCGTAAAAATTAGATTATATATTTTATTTTCCATAAGAAAAATATCTGTTCAATGTGAAGCTAACAAGTTCAATTTTCTATACTAGATATAAAAGCGTATAAAAATTATTTCAAACATGTTTGACATTTCAAAAGTAGATTAAAAAACCCTTTGCGCAATTTTAAAAAATTTATATGCATAAAGTTATATATTAGCGCAATAATTAGGTTTTTATCTTGAAAACTGTTTAGAAATTATGTAAATTTTTATGTTAGATATTACATTTATGCATGTTCGAAATTTAAACTTCTATAAAAAAAAAGGAATTCGATACTGTGCCTAGCAAAAGAATTTTGTATAAAAAAGATTAGCACAATTTTAAGTGTTAATGTGAATAATGGTTATTACAAAAACACGTTTAAGAGTGTCTTTTTTTGTTTAGAAAAAGTTTTAATAAAGTCAGGCAATATAAAAGCACATAACTCTTCAAAGGAAATATCATAGAACAAATATTTATTTATTTTCAAAATTATCGAAGTTTATTGATTTTAAGCGCTATAAAACAGAAATACCTGTTTATAAACAGACTTAAATAGAAAAAATGGTTTAGGGCTAGGCCTAAAATAAGAGGATAGCCACTGGATTAGCCTATGTTTATTAAAAATTGTAACATACTAAAATAAACGATGTGATTATTAAATTTCAACATAAATAGTTCATATCGTTTTAATTTACTTAAAAGACAAAATTTTCGTAATTTGCTTCGGTTTAAAAATATTAAATTAAACAATGTCTCTTAATAAAATAGATTTTAAAAAAAGCATTATAAATTTAAGGACAAACATGAAAAATAAAACTAAAAACAACTTGCCGAACGGAACTAACATATATAACGTATATTAGAAATAGTGTTATTCCTATTTGTGTTTCATTATGGATACATAATATAGTTACACCTTAAAGAAAATGTTTATAAAAATTTTTATTCACTTTATAAAATATACACCAACACAGCACAAATAAAAATACTCTTAATGCTGCTTCTTTGAAAAATTTATAGCACTAAATTTACGAAAAACACTAAAACTCACAGAATTATAAATCGACAAAAAATAAAACACAAGACCAGTTTTAAATCAATGCTTTTTTAGAATATAACAATTAATACCAATTTAAAATAATGATTATTTATCTAAAAAAACGTAATTAATTATAATTTTAGGTTTGCATACTATCAAATCAAAAAAGAGAGCTTCTTTTGTAATACAAAATTACTAATGAATGTCACAAAAAATATTTTTATATTTTCGAACTAAAAATTTATTGTTATAAAAATCAAAATAAAAAATAAATAATAAATGTTATGATAAAAAACTGTATTTTGTACACGTCAAATCTTGATTTATATTGTGTTCATTTGAGCATTTTTGTGTTAAAAAAAATACGAGAATTCCTGAATCATGTGCGTCAAGAAATCAAGAAGAACGTTAAACAATGAAAAAACATATATGTAAAATTCAGAATCAAAAATACATATATTATCATACCTATAAATAACACAAAAAAAATCAAAAATTTTATTTTTGATTTAAATTTATCTATGTTAAATTACTATTTTTACATTCGAGAAAGAAGATATACATTTTTTTAAAAAATAATTCATTGATATACTGTCTAGCGAATTATTAGAAAAGTGTTATATTGTTAGTTTTAATATATTTACGTACAAAAAACACTAGATAAACAAATAAACTCGTATAATAGCAAAAATTAGTACTTTTTATTTTTTTAATTCTTTCGTATATAATGTAACAAATATACTTTACAATATAATCAGCTAAAAAACCGGATTATTCAAAGTGGATATTAATGTTTCTAAGATCAAATAAAAAAAATTAAAAAAAATTATATACTAGCACCATTTTACTGATTCATATTTTTCATCTAATATTGGTCACATAAAACATAAAAAATATAAAAAAAACCAGAATCGTTAGAAAAACTATATTGGGATGTCTATTAATAATTTCTTACATGCAAAAATTGTTTTTATTGACGCAAATTAAGTCATCTTGAAAGTAACTTTAAATTTACATATTTAAATATAACAACCATAGTCAAAATAATATTTTTTGAGAGAAATTCATAGAGGATGGGCATTTTTTATGCACTTTTTTTATCAAACTTATAATACAAACGTAATATTGTGTTATACTGTAAACAAAACAAATATATATTATTTTACGTTCTCAACAATAATAAGTGTGTATTTAAATCATAAACATTAAAAATATTTTTTAGGATATAATGATGAGATAAGACACAGTGTTATTTTTAGTATATAAATAATGAATGCTTAAAGAAAACATGAAAAATATATCGCATAATTATTCGAAAATATTATGATAGGAAGTACTATATGTTTTAACATATTAATATTATTTATTTTATGAAATATTTAATCTAAGAATTTCTTTTGTGGTCAAGATGCTAATTTTAATCGAATACTTATAAATGAACTATATTTTTCTGAGCATCTAAACCTTGAATGCGATTCTAAAACTTTTTCGGCAATAAAATTAAGATATATGCATTAAAAAAATTTATTTTTGTGCTATTTTATCATGTAGCAATATTTATTATCTTTTTATAATATTTTACATTATATTAATGTAAGAAATAAAACTATATACTGTCAGTAATTGCATTAATCTTTTTTTTTGTTATAAATTTTTGATACTAGATGTGTAACGCCTATTTTGAATATAAAATACTATCCGACATAGATTGAATGTCATATTTTTTCGAAAATATATTTCTTTTGTATATTTTATAGATCGATGCTTGAATTAATAGCGATTTTTGCATTGTAAGTTTAAAAAAAAATGAATTTAAACAAAAAATTATACTCTAGTATGCGTGAAAGATATTGTTATATTATAGATAACAAATATTATAGTACATAATTAAATAGCCACCTTTAAAATATTTCTTTATATTATTACTCAATTTTTTCAAATCTTTTAAGTATATAGAACGAATTTCGTTATGAATTCAATACAATTAAAATAGAAAAAAACCCTATATACAAAATTTCTAAATTAGAAAGTTTATTGATTTTTTCGATAAAAGAATATTCACAACAAGCTATTTAAAACAACAAAAAAATATATAGAATTTAAGTTAAATAAAAATAATAGAAATACAAATAATAATAGCAGTAGTATGTAAAATCTTAATAGTATTAACTGATTTGGAATGTTTTTGCTGATATAAGACCATACAATCAGTATAATAATAAATGTAATTGGGAAAAAATTTAAAGATTTGAGGTTATTTATAAAATAAACAATGTTACATTTTAACAGGACAGATTGAACAAAGTTAACGATAAAATCTAAAATCCTTTTTGATTTTACATTTTAAGTTTTTTAAAATATTTTCTTATTAGATATAAAATTCTTGTTTGCATAAATGTGAAAAATATGTGCTAAATAAAAAAAACACAAAGAAAGTATTATAAATGATATAAAAAATGTAACATAAACGAGTTTTTGAAATGTATTGAGTAAAATAGAATACAAATATATAGTGTTTTTAATATTTTTAAGAGCTTTTCTTATTTTTAGTTGCAATGTAAATCTTATGCTTTTAGGGTTGTTCTAATATGCTGTATATTTTATAGCGTTTTTTCAATGTGATTAAAGTTTTTTCATAGATTGAAAAAATATGATTTTAGATTAAATACTAAAATTGTGCATATACACTTTTTCTTTTTTGAAAAAATTTTAAATAAAATTTGCATAATATTTTTACATCTTTAAAGAATACAATTGATTTTTATATTTCAATGGTTGATTTCGACAGTATTTTTACATTTTGCTGTGTATTCTGCAATTAGAAATAGTTGAGTATTTAATAACATTTATTCCAAGGTTTTTTGAAAAATATACTACTTACTCTTCAATATTTTTGTTTTTTCTGTCGTTCTAAAAATTATACCTAAAAACTGTTATTCTACATATTTCAATTTTTATATGTTTTGAGGTTTTAATTTTTAAACATCACCCCAATTTTATAATACCAAAATTTATGCGGCTGTGCTTGTCAATAGTAAAAAATTATTATCTTTAAAATTTTTTAAATATCTATTTTATAAATTTTTTCGCTAAATAAAGATTTCTAAAATTTTTGTTTTTTCATATGAGATAAATTGTGATTGTGTTTGTATCGATAATATAATTTAGTTTCTCTGCTTATATTGGTAATTTTAGGCAAAATGTTTGATATATATAGTGTAAAAAAGTTGTGTATTTACATCTGCCTCTTTTTGTGTAAAAATATTTTGTAGAATCTTTTCAATTTGTTTTTTTTAAATTTTACATCATTCATGAAATTCACAAGAATATACCTAAATTTGCGCCATCACAATTAGATCGTACATTTTTCAATATTTTTTCATTACATTTAACTAATCGTATGATTAAAATTTCAACATGTAAATCTGTTATAATTATTCGAATCTGAATTTTCTAATTCGTTTATGCTAATGTTATACAAAATAAAATTTAAAGTAATAGTTTTTTGCCCTTTATTTTAAAATATACATTTTATGTAGTTTTTTATATATCTTTGCACAAATAAATTGTTGCGTGTCGAAAATTATTTCATATAATTTTTTTGATTATTGTCATTTATTGAAAATAATCTGTATTTTTTTTCCAAAACTTAAATGTTTGCATATAGAATACAATAATTTTATTTGGTATTTAATGATTATTTTTTTCCTATAAATGGACAAAATTTTATCTAAATTCCGTATATAGATATTGATTTTTTTCTTTTTCCATGATAGCCTCAACGTTAGCATTTCTATATTTAGTATACAAAGTCGCATCTTTTTGTTTTTTGTTAAATTTAAAATTACAAACCTTTTTTATCATGTTATCATTTTGCAATATGCCTGTATTGTTTCATTGGATGTTTGCAAATATAAAGTTTATATACCTTTTATATCTAATTTAAAGATCTGAAATCATACGATGTGCAAACATCAATGATTTGTTAACATTGGTATTTGGTTTTTTCCAATTGTTTATATATTGATATTAGAAAGATAAATTGTATTTTGTATCTCTTTGACCAAGATAATATTAATACCGATTATTGAAATATCACAGATATAATTAAAAAAAAATTACTATAGTTCTTTTCATTAGAAATATATTCAATCAGAGAATATAAAAAGCATTATATAAAAAAATATAACAGAAATATTTATGTGTATTTAATCATTTTTTATGAAAATTAGAAAAAAATCGAGTGTAACTAAAAATTTCTGTTTTTATAAAAGTATTTAATATTTAAAGTACGAAAATTATGATCAAAAATACATTAGAGTTGTATAATACTTAATTTCTAATCACATGCATTTATTATCTTATTATTAAAAATTTTTATCAACATTTAAAAATTATAATCATTTTATTTTGTATTTTTGTACAAATATTGTGCTTCTAAATCTTCATTTTCACATGCAACTTTCTATATCTATTTACGGCATAGTATATATTACCAAAGTGATATAATTTTAAAATTTAAGAAATTGACAGTTTTTTGTAAAAAATGAAAGAAGTATTACAATAGAACTTAAAATAATTTTTTGTTTTTTTGATATATTATAACGCCACAATATCTTGGCATAAAAATTATGTGTTTTTGAATTTTTTTTGATTAGAACATTCATATCTGACGTGAATTTCATCAAAGGTTTTTGTTGCATAAGCAACGAATAAAGTTTCTTATAATTTACTATAATTGGTAACCTTTATATATATTCTAGATTCCAAGTTTAATATGTTTTATAATTTTTTGTTGTGTTTATCAGTGTAGTAAAGGATAGAAAAATTATGGAAATGTTTAAATTAGTTATGCTTAAGCTATAAAAGCATTTTAAAATCATAATACCAATCAGTCGATGAATAGTTCTTACGTTTTATTTAATTATAATGAATTAAAGAAAAAAAATATTAAAATAGTGTTTCATTACTTGAAAACTATTTTGCTAACAAAGAAGTTAGCTACGGATACCGCAGTTTTTTATACATTTGCATAATAAATAAAAATGCGAAATTAAAACATTTTTTTCATTAATTAGAAAGTAAAATACTTTTTTTCACACATGAAAATTTTTTATTTTGAAGATAATGATGAGTAGTCGAAGGAGCAAATATAAAGACAAAAATAATAAGAAAAAATATAATACAGTCTTACCCAATTATTATTATGGTAAAAACATTAAGTTAAAAACCATTTACTGCAAAACGAATCTACTCACAAATGAAAAGTAATTACATCATAGGCAGTTTCTTATATAAAAAAGCTAAAATATGTTTATTTCTATATTCTAGAATTTTATAGTAAATTAAAATTATTGAATAAAAGATATTTAAAAAGCAAAACTGATATGAAAATGAAGTTTTTATCTACTTTTAAATAATATAAATATATACTAAACAAATCTAGAATTAATTAAATATCTTATTATTGGTCTCAAGTTTTTTAAATTTTATGAAAAAACACAATTTAATTGAATATATATTAAGATATATTGAAATAGTTGTGAAATATATTTCTAAAAAATTAAAAATTTTTTTTTAATATTTTTATTTGCGGATTAAGTCATCTAGCTGCCGTAAGTCTTATGTGCATAATCGTCTTGAAATATATAAGATGTGATAGAGTTTTGTTTGTTATTTTTTAAGTAAAAAACATCTTTTTTAAATAATTTTATTAAATATCATATCTAATGATCAATAACTTTATACTTTAGGTAAAGAAAATACATTTTTTATAAGTCTGAAATTAAGATTAAAATTGTATAAAATGACCGATTGCTGACCAATAAAACTTAAAAAAATAATTAAAACATTCTTAATATTGCAATCAGTTTGTTGTGATACACTAATTTAAAGCTAAAGGTTGGTTTTATTTTTTTTTGATAAAAATTATCTAAATTTATTCACCTCTAACACGGTATTTTCTGTAAAAAAAAACTAGATCTAATATAAAGTTAAAAGAAATATTTACACATTTACTATTTCAAAAAAGTTTTTACTATATTTTTTAAAAAATAATTAGAATGTTGTTGTTGTTAATCTGTTAAATTAGAAAATATTTTGACCAAAATCATAGGAAAAACCTTTTTTATAGGATTTTAGAGATATAAAAAATTTTTATATTGTAATTCTACGATCTTTATTGCTTTTGTTTTATGATTACTGTGTAAATCTTATTTTTAAATCTTGTTGATAGCTATATTATTTTTTGATTTTCATTAATATTATTGTGAGTAGTATGTTTAATAGTTGCAAAATGTTGTCTATCTAAATATATTTATGAGTATAGCACATTATAAACTTTGTAAGATCAAGAGTATTCAGATTCAGTGTTTTATTTAGTGATTTTTTTGTATCTTTTTTATCTTGGATTCTAAAATCCATTTTTTGTTTCTTTTTGAGGCTAATATATTTAAATGTGTGTGCTTAAATTAACAAAACACAAAGTGTTTTTCCTAAAAGTTTCTATACATCTATTAATTTATATCATTTATTACCGATTAAGCTATATTTTGTAGGTCAAATATTTTTTTTGAATTTTGTTTGTTAATATCCTTAGTCAAGATCCATATAAAAAAATTAGAAAATAAAAGATTCGTTTTGTTCCATTAAATTGTTTTCTCATAAGATTAATAATAATACATTTGGTAGAATTTCAAAAGAATTATGATTAAATTTTTGATCTACTAAGAATATTAAAATCACAAAATCATAATTATCATTTTTTAAAGAAAGATTAGTTTAATATTGATATCTGAGCGCTAGTTATATAAGAGAATATTTTAATTTGGATTGCGGCAAAACGTACCAAGTCAACTCCTTGAAGGTAGGTTATTATAAAGGGGTATTATATCGACTAATTAGAATTATATTTAAGAATCTGATTATTTCTCCTCTATAAAAGACTCTTCAAAAATAACCCACCGAGAAGCGATTCTTCGGAGTAATAGAACCTTTGGACCAGTTGATGGCAATAGGAAACGTCCCGAAAATGGGCAAATGTTACCAATTAAAAAATATATTTCAATGTCTAAATATTCAATCTTTTCTTTTTCCGATTCAGTTGCATTAGGAACAAAGAGATTTAGTTTTTTTTGCTCATTAATCCTTTATAGTTTTTTATAGATAACAGATATATTTCGTTTTTTTATTTTTTAGAGATGATAACTCAATTGATTATCTGATGTCTGAATAATTAAACAAAAAAAGAAATGTGGTAAATTAGTTATGTTTCATCTATAAAGAGATACTAGGATTTAAGAATAAAAACAAAAAATTAATAAAAACAAGTTGAATTTCATATTAATAATAATTTTTATAAAAACAAATGTCAATATGTAGTTAATATAAGCATTTTTTTTTATCTTTTCATGAGAACTACTTAGCCAAGAAAATTATCTTTAGCTTTTGCCGCAGAATCATATCTTTACTCTCCTTTACACTTCTTGATTCCCGCGCTATCTATGACAATTTCAAATATTTTTCTATTTAATAACTTGTTTTATGTTTGTCTTAAATCAAAATTTATTTTTTATGTAGGCTGTTTGTTTTTTGCAGCTCATTATTTCATGATATTGTTGTTGCAGATTATTATTATTAATGATTATTTTAGAATGCTAACAACAAAATAAAATGGATTATTTTTGCAAATTATGTACGGAATGATTTTATTTATTAAGCATTTATTTCTTGTCTATCATGTAATTTCATATTTATTATTGAATTAAAGTTTGTTTTAAGCTTAGCTTACATATTTATCTGCTTATTCTCCAAAATTATTTTCCATTTATTTATTTGTTAAATTTCACATTTCAATTATTGTTTAAGTTTCAATAAATATTTCTTTCATGTTGTTTTTGAACTCTGCCTTACAAAATTCATAAATTGTTGGATTACTTGCTCAAATAATATCTGCAATTAGAAAAAATTGATCAAAAATTTAACGTCTTCTCATATTAGCCAAAATTATAATATACTTTAACAAATCTTAATTTGACTTATTTTTTTGACATTTTTTGAAAATTCAAATTGAATAATCTATTTATGTTTAAATCATAAATACAGTAAAAAGCACAATTTATGGCAGCTATAGGATTCCTTATTATCACTAAAATAAAACGAAAGTTTTGATTTAATAAATAGTAGTAGAACATGTACATTTTTGTATTCAACAAATTTAACTTATAAAATAAAATAACACTATAAAGTAATATTCGTTAGTTTTGTTATGATTAAGATTACATATATGCATATATTTGTTTCTATAAATTATAAAAAATATAAAATTTAAATATATGTTTAACTACTTTTTTTTAAAAACTGTTTTGTTTTAAATAAATTTTTAGTACGAATATAATATTTTTTCACAGTAAAATTCTAGTATTAATTATTTTTATCAATTTAAATTTTTCAATTAATAAAATCAAATATTAATATTTTATTGAATATTATTTTCTTTATCGTTGTGCCAAGTAGTAAAATCTAATGTAAAATAATCCATTTTGTCAGAAAACATTAAATATCAAATGAGAAAAATAAAATAAAATATATTAGAAAAAAGTAATATAAACTTACTAAACATTTTATAGCAGATATAATGCTACGAAAACAAAGGATCGTTATTTTTTATAATTTAAAGGTACAAATACAGCCATTTGTGTAAGGTTTGTTTAAATTTATAATATGAGAAAGGTAAATTGCATAAAAACATAATGTTATGAATTCAGATATGAAATTTTGTAAAAAAAACTATTTTCATTTTTGTAGAGAAGAAAGATTTGGTTTTACAACTGCCATGCAACTTTATTTTTCAAACGTAAAAATTTTAAAACATAAAAAGAATGAGGAAACACAAAATCTGTGAATGAACATATTATAGGTACAAAAAATAACATTATTTGTAAAACATTTCAAATCTTTTGTGGGACTAAGGTAAAATAAAAATATTTTTCTAATTTTTTAAACCAAATTTTGAGCTTTATATATAATTTTGGAAACTATTATTGAATAATTTTAAATTTTTTTTATATTGGGATATTTAGTCAATCAAGTTTTAAAAAAATCAAAAAAAATCATTATCAGGAATATATGCAAATTATGGTTAGTTTTTATAATTATCTGATTTATTTGATGAATTTGATAAGAGTCTCATCTGATAAATGATGATTGGTGGAAATATTAGATAGTAAAGTATAAAACGAATTATGAATAAATATAAATGCACAAAAAACATTTTTTTTTTATTTTTTAATTCTAAAAATCTATTTACATCCAACATATATACAAAAATTTATAAATTCAAAACCTTTAAAAAAACTGCATATAAAGCTTTTTAAAAATAATAAAATAGATGAAGTAATTGGTAGAAATAACACTAACAGAAAAAATAATATAAAGTAGTTAATTATATAAGTAACTTGATACTAAGGCATATCGCATTGCTTAATACTCTACTAGGTTCCAGTATTCGCTTTTGATTATGTTCATTCCTTTATATTACTTGGGGGAATTTTTGAAAATAACATTAAGAATCAGGAAAGAATTTAAATGATTGAGAAGCTTTTAAAACTCATACGAATGAATCACACATAAAAAAGCTATACTTAATTTTGATGATCTATTTATATTTTGTGCTTCCAATCAATGTTCCACACGAATTGGATATCTCTTATGAACACATGATTTGAAAAAATTTACATAAATACTTAAATTTTTAAATATAGAAAAAACTACATAGTTACACAGTTGGAGACAAAGTTTCTTTGTAAAAAACTAAGTGATAACAATTGGTTTCTTGTATATCTAAAAATATGTCAAACTTAAAAAAAAATATCATTTTTGAAGTTTTTATATTAAATTGATGTTTTTGATATTTGAAATTTTGATCTTTCATCATTTTTGATCAATAAGTTATTGATCACGATCGATCACTAAAATTGCTTAAATAGCTATCGTAAATAAAGAAAAAACGAGTTCAGATGCCTTTTAACAATAATTTTATTCCTAATCTAAGTAAGTCCGGTAGGCGAGGTGTTCCCGGCAATCCAACCGATACAAAAAGATTAAAAACCATTTTTCAATTATGTGGTGAATCATATTTAATGATTATCAATTACAGTGCTGTCAAATTTCTTAAAATATAATATAAAAGTATTATGATAAAAACAACACATAATTGTGACATGTTAATTAAATAATAAAAACATGTTTATTATTATTTTGACATGTTAACTAAATAATGTAAATTTGTTTTTTATAATTGCAACAGCTCTTGATAAGGAATTATAACGAGTTTAAATGCCATAATTGCAATTTAATGTTATTTTAATTCTTGATCATAGATCAATAAAAAGTATAAATAGTTGTGCAATGTGAGACACACAGAACTAATGCAGGAAAAGAAATATCGGCAGTGTGAACAATTGAGAACGACGGACGGCTGCTGGAATCACCGGCAATATAACCCTCTCAAAAAATAAACTACACTCAAACACTCCTTCTCTTTATACATTTTTTTACGCCACTCACATAGGTCTCTTAGTGAGTACGGCAAAAAAATTCGCTAATATTGAATATTATAAACATTCTTAAAACTTAAAATTGTTCAAACATTGTTTTTAAATGTATTTACTGTGAATATTTTAAAAAAATAGTTTTTTGTACAAATCGATAAAAGTTTATTCAAAACTGTTAAATGTTCAAACTGTGATATTTTTTTTGATTCGTCGGTAAAAATCTTGAAGAAGTTACAGGCCTAATATAATTTTTAAGATAACTAGTTCTAATTGCGTTGATAAGATGTTTTTAGATTTCCTAACAGAATTTTTGTATCCTTACAACATATTAATATAATTCAAAAGAGAAAACTTGATTTTAAAAGTGTACGAATTTTTTGTATAATAATTTAATTTTTTATGAAAGATTTTTTATATTTTAATTTTTGGTCAGTATTTTTAATAGATTTTCGATAAAATTATGTATACGAGCTGTGAATGTAAAATTTGATCAGTTATAAACGATAGGATTAGAATGTGCCAGGAATAATATATCTTACTGATTATTATGATATGGTGAAAATCTCTGCATTCCAAAAAAGAAAAAAGAGAGGAAAGAGAGAGTGACTGAAGGATGGTTTAAGAAAAGTATAAGGATGAAAGTAAAAACCGAATACAAATGGAAAATATTAATTGCTAATTTTCAACTTTTATCATTCTGTTATACATTTATGATCTTCTTTTGCTTATTCACGTTCAATATCAAACTAGCCGCTAGAGATTATTCATTATAAACATATCGAAACACGAAATCACGCCGAATGTGAACAGCAAATTTCTTTTTTAAGAAATTATTTAGTTTTTTTGCATAAATTTTATAAACTACTATGATCTTTATGACTATTCGATTAAAATTAAGAAAAAAGGAATTTTTTTAATAAAATGTGCAACAAAACAATATCTTTGTATTTTATTTCATAAATTACTTAGCACGCATCTAAGTTAGGTTCTTGATTGAGCAAAATAAAAACATATATTCGTAGATATTGAGAACTAAGGTTGATTTTTTAAAATATTATCTATTTTTTGAGAAGTTTTTTTTTGATACAACTAATTTCTTTACATTGGCATTTATAAGATGTTATTCCGCTTTGTTATTTTGTACGAAAGAAATGAGGCAATGATTATATTTTTTAAAGATACTCTATTATTAAAAGAAAAATTTTAGTTTGCAATTGCCTTATCATGTATTCATTGTAATTATGTTTTAATGGTGTTGATATTTTCTGTTAGTTCCTATAAATATTCGTAAAGAAGAGATTCCCAATCTTATATTGTTTTGATGGAGGAATAAGATGTTTCTTGCAGAAAAAATGCTTTCTTATCAAACTGGTTCGGAAAATCTTTGATATGTCAGTGAAGGCTGACCGTTTTTTTATGTGCGCTAATCACAGCAATTAAATTTACAAAACTAAAATCTTGTTATCATTATTGGACTGAAGTTAGTTTGTTTTATTTTTATTTTGCTATCTTTTATTAAATTTGCTAAATATAGATAGTATTAGCATTATGTCGTATATATGCAACTTTTCTTGAGGTAGCTTTCTTAAATCGCAATTTGAGAGGTTCTTCAACATTGGTTAAAAAACCAACTGAAATATTATAAAATTAAATAAATCGTAAGCACTATTTAATCATTTTACAAACACCATTTTCATCCTCATCTGTTTCAGCTTACTTTCGTATCCATGGGCAACAAAATTCAATGATATTTAGCAATCAAAAAAAAGAATATCAATGATTCATCAACAGCAAAGAGCACAAAAAACGAAAAAATCTATGATTAAATGCAGTGATACAAAATTTTTATATTTTCTAAAGTCCAGAAATAAATTGTTTTATATTATATTTATAACATTGTTAAATTTTAGATATCTAAGCATATAAAATAAAGTGATAATTTAAAACATAGTATGATTTTAAAAAACACTAAAAATTGCAAATAAAATATTTTTTATTGTATAAAAAGTATTTTTTAATTAATAAAAAATGAAAATATAAAATCTAATCATTTTTCTTTCTGCTACATCGCTTCTTATAGTATGTTAAAAATAGTTGCTCGAATTTCTGAATAATAGTATTAATTTGTATTGAATAGAAAAAATCACTATTTATAGTTTTATATATTTAAAATTATCCAAAGAATTTATTTTGTTTATACACATGGCAATCAAGCTACCGATTTCAACAGTAAATTTTTACATAAATCCTTTTTGGAACTATCTGCATATATTTAAATATGTAAAAATTGTATTTAAAAAAACAGAACTAAAATCGCAGAGATTATATTTTTTTAGTGAAAAGTTTAATGCAAAATTGGATTATTCTTAATAAATTTCTTTGTCAGCACTTGAAGAAAATCTTTCCAATGCATTTTATCCTAAAAAATAGCTACAAAAAGCAAAAATAGATGGACGCATATGAATTTTAGTTTAATGTATGTTTGAGCACAATTTATTAGATAATTTTTTTTCAAAATAGGAATTTTTTGTACTTACACAAAAAAATTTTGCGAAAAAAGAAACTTTTAATGCTAATTCGTATAAAATATGTTTATATGCAAAGAGTCAAAATAAGATGGTTGCAAAAAAGGCTTTGGTTTATTATATTTGTGAAAAATTCTGAAATTGATTTTTTTGTGCATTGGATGTTCAAGTACAAAAGAAAAAAGGTAAAATTTTAAAAGAACATTTATTTTACTATATAATACATAAGCTTACTAATTGTAATTTTTATATAATTCGGCCAAGAGACGTTCTAGTTCCATTTTCTTCGATACCAATACACTTTTTTCGTATAATTTTTTTTTCTCAATAGCTCTTATTTCAAAGAAGAACTCTTCTATTATATTTCTTTCTTCACTAAAACTATCCGGCTGAGTTATTATTTTCTTCATGAGTGATCTATTTTCATATATTTTTTGATGATAATTTGTAAAATCAATAAAATCAAATATTTTTTTGCCTAAAAAAACTTGTCTTAGTCTTGATAATTCTTCTTTTAAAATTTTTTTAGAAAAACTAAGTTTCTCTTCAGTTAAAGGAGTGGCCCACGACTTTAATTTCCTCAATCTTTTTGACACTAGAAAAAAAGGAAACATTTCGTTGTGATCTGAGCTGTGTTCAAATCGAACTACTTCTCCAATTTTAATCTCATTTTTTAAAAAATCCTCATTTATCATTTGGTAAATTTTGTGTATTGAGTTTTCCTGATATGCGCAATTTAGTACTATTACTGGGATTACCGTGCAATGTGGTGCCAATGTTCTTAAAATATGATAATCTGTTGCTTTCAGCGGGATTGTATTTGCTTCAAACATAAATATACATATATGTATTCTCTTATCATTTTTTACGATAACAGTATTGTTGATTTTTTGCTTTTCGTAATTTTCAAATGAGTCTCCTATGTATTTGACGATTGGTTCGCAGCATTTTTCGTTGTTTAAAGCATCACCTACACCATCAACTTCAGTAACAGTAACATTAATATTGTAATTACAAGATTTAAATTTACCTTTCGTAACCTGAAAATTGAGTAGACAATTTTTGTAATACTCTGGTGTTATTTCACTTGATTTTTGTATGACTTCATAAGGCGCGTATGGAAGTAAAAACATAATCTCTGTTAAGTTATCTTGTTCAGATGTATCGAAGGGACT
The DNA here is from genome assembly GCA_000230595.3 of Edhazardia aedis USNM 41457. NCBI lineage: Eukaryota > Fungi > Microsporidia > Culicosporidae > Edhazardia > Edhazardia aedis. Next base: position 293,548 of record AFBI03000030.1, read on the forward strand.
ATACGGCAAAAACTTTATGCCGAATAGGTTATTTATGAATGAAGTTTTGCCTACGCCTCTTTTTCCAACTATCATTATATTATAATTATGACCGTTTTTCATTTGGAAACGATGATTTTGCTCTTTAAGTAAATTTAAACCAAAGCCATTCATTTTTTTCTAACTATTGTGAACATTCTTTTAAGCTGTTTTTGTAAAACATGTTTTATGTGTAAGCTAATACTTTTATAAGAATCGAACTGTAACTTGATTTTGTAACAATTTTTTTTATTCGTTTTTTTATTTAATAAAGCTTTGTGGAAATTTTTAGTTGATATATATTTGAAACAAACTATTTGTTGAATCATTTTAAATTTTTTTCTAAACTAGATTGATTTAAGATTTAATATTGGAAAACTTATATTTATGAAACATGAAATACATAAGAAAAAGTTGAAAAAATTTTTATTTATTTACTAAGAAATTTCATAATCAGTTTTGGTGAGTATCTATAAATTTCGTTTGTTTGGATTATGATTTTGAGATTTTGCTATTTTATTTGTCAGGGATGATGTAAATAAAAAGATAACGAACACAATAAGATTATTCATAGTAAAACTTGATTTAGAAGTATTTAAACGATTTGTTAAAAATTTTTGGAATAAATAAACTATAGATGCTTACAAATGTTTTAAACATAGAAAATTTTTAATTGGTTTTGTGACTAAAGATGTTTTAACATACAAATTTGTTAATTTGAATTTACAGTAAAAATATTTAGAGTTAATAAAATTTATAATTGGAAGTTTTAACAAAAAAGTTGCAAATATTGAATTTCTAATTTCAAACAGAAAAAAAAATGGTAAAAAACAAAAAAAATTTATTTGTTTGAATATTACAAACGAATAAAAAAAAAATTTCGTGTGTGCAAAATAATTTAATAATTCAAAAATTTTCGTTGGTTTTAGAAAAAAAAAGGTAATTTATAAAATTTTTGTTTCAAATACAAAACAAGAAAATTTTAACAAATAAAAAGTAAGTCTAAATTTACATCAAAAAATTTGAAAAAATTCACAATAACATAAAAATTGTTTTATATGAAATAAAACACTAACTTTACTATGGTTACAAACTTACTGCCGAAGAATTATTAAAAAAATTTTATTAGATAAAGATATTCTTATAATTCTATTATACTTTAAAGATATTTCAATTTTTTAAAAAAATGTGATAACTTTCAAAAATTTATGCCAAAATATAGAATTATAGACTTTTTCATTTATAAGAAAGCAAAAATAATTTAAAAAAAAGATTACATGAGATTTTCTAACATTATCTTAGTACCTATATTATATATTCATTTTATTTTAATTATTATCAAAAAAAATGTTAGTTAATCAAATAAAATTTTTTGTTCATATTTTTGTTTGGTTATTTGTGTTAAAAGTTTTCTTTAAAGTCAAAGTCGATACTATCATTGATTTTTGCACTTTATACAAAATAATAATAGTAGACATTATGAATTTATTTGAATGGGTGGTAATTATTATGGTATTGTTAAAATATAAAAAAATCTGACAATTTGTAATTTTTTATATGTAAAATATTGTGGCCATACTTTTTCAATGTTTTTTCTTTACACATTCACATTATTATGGTTAAAAAACATTAGCTTAAATCAAAAACCTCAAAAAATCGCAAAAAGTTATATATTTAACATTATATTTCCCTCAATTAAAAATAGGTTGCAAAAAATGGTTAGAAAAAACAAAAAAAACTTCACAATAAAAAATAGCGTTTGTTTTTTGTAAATATTTTCACCTTTTTAAAAACATAAAAATTTATAAAAAATTTTTTTAGAGACACGGACCTAGAAAATTCAAAAAATTTTGTGCTGATGGTGTATTTTAAGCTTTCAAAATTTTTTTCTCAAAAAAATACTTTTAACATCCCTGAATATTGAAGATATAGAAGTTTTAAAAATGCACATATTTTTATTTCTGCAAGAATTAAATATGTTGATTGACTTTTTAATTTTTTTTATATGATAAACGAAAATTACGCATTATAAATATCAATGTACAGGATTTAAAAACCGAATATTTCTTGGAAGTAAAAATTATAATTGACAGCGCTATTGAAAATTGAACTAATTTGAAATATAATATTATTGCAAAAATAAATTTAAAAATAAAAAAACATTTTTTTATTGTTATTTATTATTATCAAGTTGAATTATTACCCAAATGTTTATTTTGGAGCCTTTCCAGCCTTACCAGCTTTTGCATCTGGCAATGCTTCCGGTCCTTCAGGCTTTCCACCATCAGGGCCTACTGGGCTTTCTTGAGCTATTTCTGGTTTTTCGCCGTCTTTTCCCTTATCGTCTTTGGGCTTTTTATCGTCTTTGCCTTTCTTATCATCTTTGGGTTTGTCTTCTGTTTTTGTTGTGGTGGTTGTGGTAGCTATTTTTGGAACATAAGTGTAAATTTGTTCTCTCCAAGCGGAAAAATTGCTATCAGTAAAGATTTGTGCAAGCAAAGCACTGAATTGTGGTGGTGCTTGTAAATAAAATGCAATGTCTTCAACTTTTAAACTTTTTAAAGCTGTTTCTACGTTATCGCTGATCAATTCTTTGGTCTTTGTATTGAAAATGAGGAATGTTGAGTTCAAACCACTCATAAAGTAGTTAAGATAGGCAAAAGCATCACCTTTTGGAATTTGCTTAGCAGTTTTCAAGACATCTGCATATGTTGTTGTTGAAGTTACTTTTGTTTCGACTTTTGGGGTCTTAAAAGCAGATTCGGGATCAGACGCTAACTCTGGTTTCTTGTCGCCCTTTTTATCTTCTGGGTTCTTAGCAGATTTGTCGTCTTTGGGTTTTTTATCCTCACCTGCTGGTGCTTCAGCACCTTTTGCTGCATCTTCTGCTCTGATTGCTAAGAAAATTGCCAGGAAAGCGTATAATGAAATATTAGTTAAATGCATATATTCTATTTCATATCTCTATTTATAGTTTAGAAAATGAAGTTGATCAACCCAGAATCAATCAAACTATTTTGTCTCAGGTTTTTATTTGTACATCGTTAACGTGTTATTTTCCATTAAATATTTTAATTACCTGATATAATGCAAAACATCTTGAATTGCATTTTTTTGTTGGTTTCTTAGCACATTAATTGACTTGTTCGCTGTATTTTAATTTAATTTATTCATTATACTTTTAACAGTTTTTGATTGATGAGGAATTGAATTTGATTTGTTCTTGACATTTTTACGTGAAACAAAAAAATTAAAAATTCATTAAAAGGGACTTTTGTGGACCAAAACGAATTGTTTTTTCACCAAAATATTTCCCCCTTAAATCATAAAAAATTCTAAGTGCAAATCATGCCGTTTTACCCTCTTTTTCTTCTTTGTGAATAATTGGTTTTAGCAATTTTTTGCAAAATCACACTCGAATGATATTTCGCATAAACTATTTTCGGTTTTTGTTATTTCAGGCGGTTTTGATAAAATTTTTATCTTTTAATATTATTTATCTACTGTATTTATATGAGAAAAATTATGACATCGTATTTAAAAATATCTTAAAATGTTAAAATTTTAAAATCAAAATATTTTATCTCACACTTTTGAACGAGCCTCAACAAACATGAAGATCTTAAATCTTAAAAATTTGTAAAAACTTATAATTTGCTAATCTGTATTGTTAATACATGAAAAAAACACAAAAATTAGATTAACTAATAAATTTTATTATGGTTAAACACTAATAACGCGCAAATTCCATGTTTATAACTATCTTTATTAGTCATTTTAAAATATTAACCACCGTTCGGAAATTGCATTTTTAATATTTCAAGAGTTAAGTTTTTTAAAAAAATAACACCCAAATTAAAAAAAAAATAGATGACAGTGATAAAAAGTTTCAAGCCATCAACCACCTTTCTACTTGGCAACCAAGAAAAGAAAAAAATAAAAAATCAATACAAAGACGTCCCAATATTCGCACCAGAAAACACGTACAGAATCGTTAAAAGCAAGGAAGGCGTCACGCTCATTATAGAAAACAGGAAACCTATAATGTTTAGCTTAGATTCCAGTGTTTATTACCCAACATTAGCCTATCTAAACGATAACCGCCATTTGTATGACAAAATTGTGTACTTAGATAGCGGTGCAAAGGTTCCAATTTCAAACGGTGCGAACGCAATGGTACCTGGCGTATACAAACATTTAAACAAAATCAGGACCTCTTTTTCTGAAGATGACTTGGTATATATAGACGTCGATAATGAAATTTTTGCTGTTGGAAGAGCAAACATAAACTTTTGCGATATTAATGTTGATTCAAAAGGTGTAGCTGTAACAATTTTTCATAGAAAAGATGATGCCATGTATAAGTTCCTTTTGGACTGATAAAAAAAATTAAATTTGATAAGTAAATTATATTTGAATATATCACTATTTCACTTTAAAAATATTAATTCTATTAGTTAAACGTCTCTAAATGTATTTTCAGATATTTATAATATAAAAATCATTATTTCATCGTTGACTTACGATAATATATAATGTAAACGCAAGAGCTGTTATTGGTTTAAAATAAAACAATTTTTATGTGATTAGTAAGTGATTTAACACTTAATAGACTAATTTCGATAATAATTGAAACCTTTAAATCAATAATAGGTTAATCACAAAACTTTTTTACACAATTAATATCAGGATTAATCGATTTAAAGACATGATTTTTAAATATTTTGTTTGATTAGCTTATTTATGTATAAATTTTAATTTGTTTTAATTCTTTTTGTTGATGATATTGATTTATTGTGCGTATTCTCAAACATTTACTAGTTAATTTGACAATGTTCAATAATATTTTTGATGTGGTTTCTAAAATACACATTTTTTTCCTCTAAATTATGTTCAACTAAGGATTCACCCAACTAAATTTTTGGTATATAAATATCTTTTTAGAAATTGCAAAAAAAAAAACATCAAAAAAAATTAACTTGGTTTTTTTCGTTTAAAATACGGCATTTCATCATTTCTATCCTAACAATGTAATTTGCAAAATTTATTGTTATAGAAAATTTTGCAAATTAAATAACAATAATCACAGAATAATTTAATTTATTATACAATAATTCTTTAAGAATTAAAATATCGCATAAATTAATACATTTAGGTGTAAACAAATTTCGATTTAGGTTTATAACAAATCTTCGGCATTAATTAAGCTCTTAAAGTTTTTCAATTAAAAAATATTATAATTTTCTTGATTCAATCTATGATTACATATATTATGTATCCTTTAAGCATATTGTATATATCTTCTGGATAATATATCATCAATACAGATTTTTTTTATAGCAAACGATTTTTAGAATATTTTGAATCAAAACCCATTTTACTAAAAAATAATTAATTTATTATACATATATTAGCTTTAAAATAGTAAATATACTGTAAATAGATATAAAAATTGATATTGTGTTTATTTAAAATTTTATATTATTATATTGTTCATCAAGTCCGTGAATATTTATTTGCTAATCTTCATGTTTTACTTTTCAATTTCTCCTATGAAATAAAAAACTTTTTTTGTGCTTCTTTTTCAAATGATTTCTCAACTAAATTGCAAGTCAATATTTACGCATTTCATTAATTCAAAAAATTAAAACCTATTTATATGGATGATATTTAACTTTTATTACATTAGATGATCTCTCAATAACTGTCACACTGTCTGAAATAAAAAAAAACCTTTTCAAAAAAGAAGAAAATATCATAATTAGTATAATCATCTATAATTCGTATCACATCAATTTTATATAGACATTCTCTATAGTTGTCCTTAGCAATCAAGAGATTTTTTGACAAAAGTATTTATTTATTCCCTATTTAAAGCATAATAGTTAACCTTTTTTCATATCTTATCTCAATTATTTGAAATGTTATATGAAATAGCGTATTTAAATGAAAAAATAATTATGTTCTTACAAATTATAAATAATCATAACAATTACCTAGCTATATTTTTGCATAAAGTATGTGATATTTAAGATAATTCAATCTACCATAATTCGCTTACTAAATATTGTAGATTTGAATCGGGCAAATTTTTATTCAAACAAGAAATTTATAATTTTACGGTCTGTGTAATATTTGATGAAATATTTTGTGGCTTTCATTTGATTTAATTAGGTCAAATGCTGTGTATTCATAAAATTTTGTAAAATAACCCTAATTGAAGTATATTTTTGCTTTGACTATTTATAAGTTGTACCAATTGTAAAAAATCCCTCAATCACTATTTCAAAATTGAAAAGCAATAAAAAATACTAAAAATTAAAAGTCTATTCTCGAAATATTTATTCTAATTATTATGATTAACATTTTAACAACATTATATTTAATATACAACTATAAAAATAAATACGTTGTAATGATAAAATTTTTCTTTAAATTTTCAATTTAAAAAAGTATAGTCTATGGTTTTTAGAATATCGAACAATATTTCTAATTCTATCACAATGAAATCTGAATTTTAAATGCCTGCTAATCATTTTTTTCGTAAGGCTCTTTTTTCACGAAAAAATAGAAATCCGTATTTTTTTTCTTGTTCTATAAAATTTTAATATAAAAAAAAATTAGAACCTTTGATTGTTTTATTTTTTTATGTTAAAATTTTTTTAAATTGTATGTTTTCTGTGTTTGGGAAAAAAAATTTTTGATCGCATTTGAGAAACAATTTTATAGTAGCCACAACAAAAAAATCTTATAAGGAATGCTTATAATATTTAAATAAAGGTTATTTGGAGCACACATAATCTTTAAATAGACAATACGGTATATATTTTATTCTGAATATGATAATTTTTCTTCCTTTTAGAATCATAAGAAATAGTGAAACAAAAAATCTATAAAGAAAAAAAATTTACATTTTTTTCAAGCACGTTTTTTTGTTCTGGGTTTCAAAGTTTCGATTTTATACACTAAAAAATTGTTAGAACGAAATTTTATAAGACTTTACTAATTGTAACTAGCAAAAGTGTTATTTTTTCAATATAATTTTTCGAACGAACGTTGAGCAAAAATAATGGTAAAATTTTTTGTACTATAGAATTTTTTTTAGTTAGCTATGAACATAGCCGTATCTCTGCATTATAACAAATAACCGAAGAATGTAAAAAATTGATGTTAATTTTTTATTTTATCTAATTATGTTTATAATATTATGGATTAAAATAAATAAATTGTTCTTTAAAATTAGCAAATGGTCGAAAAAATAATAAATCGGTGTTGATTTTTTATTAATATAGTCAAATAGCCCTTATTCTTATTCTTCTGAACCATTGTTTTTGAGATTCTTAAGTTTTGTAATAATAAGGTTTTATTTGTAGTTTTAATTCTATATAATTTTCTTAGTGTCTGTATACATTTTTAAAGGCCCTATTTATTAAAAGAAAAAAAAATTACTTGTCGATCAAACACAATTTGCTAGTGAAATACAATATATATGTATATATTTAGTATTTTCTATATATTTCATTATATACAAAACAATTTTACTATTCATCTAGAACCATAGCAAAAAAATCACGAAAATAATTTAAAGAAAATTAAAATTTATTATAATGTACGTAATAAAATAAGAAATATTACAAAAACCGAAAAATGTTTGTTTAAATTTTTACATGTGATAACATGTGTTGTTTTATATTTTATTATAGTTTTCCAGAACATGTCATAACATATAAAAATTAAGTCCAGATAGCGTTTTTTTTATCTTTTTTTCCACGAGAAACAAAAATTTAGAGAATTTCAAATTATATGAGCATTATTGAAAATAAAAAGTTTTTAAAAAAGAGTCTTATTGCAATATATTAGAATAATGTATATTATAGATCATTTAATTGCAAAAGAATGGTCATATGTAAAAAATATGATTCATTTAGTTTAGAATAATTCTATTTTTACAATTCAACAAAATAAAAAAAAATTTTATAGCGTTAATAAGAAATCAAGAACTTTTTGACTACTGAATGTGTTATATAAACTATAATAATTTCACATTTTTTCTTTTTTTGTTATTTTATAAACACAAAAAAATTATTATACAATAAAAGTTTTAGAAAAAATTTTTTTACTATTTTATATATTTATCAATATATAAAACAAAAACACTTTAATAGCGATTTTTTTACTAAAAACCTTTTTTATTTTACACTAAAATGCGGTTGAAGCGCTACAAAACAATTTTTTTTTGCTCAACTTATTAATAAAACTATCATTATAGACATCAATATTTCTCAAATGAGAAAAAAAATATGATCAAAGTTTTTTAAAAGCTTTCATTTATCTGTACTATTAAATTTAATATTTTCTCAAGTCTAAGTGTTCTATAATAAACTGAATATCTAATTCCTTCATTTAAATAGAATTATTAATTTTACCCTTACATTCATGTAAAAATGAAGCATGTTAGTTATTTAGGTTAAAAACAATATTTTTGATGATATATCACACATTGTTTGCAATGCTTCATTTTTTTTTAATTTCTTAATTAAAAGGTCAATATATTATTGAAGACTTATATTACAAAAATTCTTTTTTTTTTACAATATAAGATTAATAAATATTTGAATTGTAATTTCTAAATAGCTTTGAAATGTTAATCACATTCATTCGCAAAAATAATTTTATTTTAATATTTCTTTAATACCAATTATAAAACATCTATTTCTTACAATCGACTACTCTTGTCCCCATCATTTATTAACGGAAGTATGCAAAACGGTATATAAATAAATTGAATTTTTTTCTTGAAGCATGCCATATTGTTAAGAAAGTAGTTCTGTATCAAATTTCTGATACATAAGTTTTTTTTTATTCTTCTATGTTTTTTAAGAAAAAACATCAATATGTTCTCTAGAAGCATTTAAAATAAACAAAATCATGATTGAATCAGAATAAATCACAGTTCTTTCCAAAGTATTTATGTTCAACATTAGAAAAGGTTTCATAACGAAATGCTACCTTTAATCGTTTTGCAATCTGCAATGCACACTTTAACTTACAATTTAAAAGTTTTCAAAGTTAGATTGAATGTATATATCTAGAGATTTCGAATAAAAAAATCTAGAGTTTGTAGTAACCAATTGTGATTGGTCATATAAATTATTTCGAATAGTAAGATAACCGTTTTTTTATCAAAAAAATGATTTTCACAATCTAAGAACAAATATTAAAAAAAACTGTTGATTTAAATATGCGAAAAAACTACCAATCAGAAATGATTTATATGACGCTTAAAATTAACATGGTTTATTGCACCAAAAGAGTACTTATAAACTAAAGAGCTAAATTTTTTTTGACTGTGTAGAGTTTTTGAAGACATTACGATTGATATCTGTGATATACAATATTAAATATATTTAATATTTAAAAATTATTTACTATTGCAATGTGTTTAAAATTTAAATTTTTGACATTCTAAAAATAAATTTATGTTTACAGTTTTGTGAAACTAATTTCATTTTAAAAATTAAAGAAATGAGTATTCTTAAAAAGTAGTTTAAAACATTTCTATATTAGAAATTTTTTGTGATTTTTTAGAGATAAGAAAAATCAATGAAAAAGTTATTTACGTAAAAAAAGAGAGATTGGAAAAGGAGAATGTTATATAATAAAAATAACTAAAGTAGTAGTAATAATAGTAGTAGCAATTATGTTAGAAGTAACCATATTAGTAGCAATAATATTAGCTGTAATCATATTAGTAATAACAATAATAAATATAGAAACAAAAACAAATCAAATCTTTTAGAATTTTATTTTAAAACAAACGTTTGGAAGTTCTGGGTCGACCTCGCGGTCTTCCCAGTTTCCTATCATCGGGTGAATTTATATTAAAAATAAAAGTGATTATTTCTCGTTCTTCTTTATTTAACAAAGCTTTATTTAAGCTTTTCTTTGATCAAAAAAGACCAATCATATTTTAATTAAAAAAAATACAAAATCAAAATTCTTTCATTTTTCCTTATCTGCAAAAATTACACCAATGAAGATCAATAATGATCAAACCTTAATCAAAATATTGATCAAACTTCAAACGTCATAAAACATACCAATAAAAAGGAAAAATGTCAAAAAAACATTTTTTCCTTGATTTTTAAAATTTAGAGATTTAGAGAGATCAATGAAATGAAAAAAAATTCATATGCAGTCATAATTTCCTACTCAAACAGTTATTCTTTTTTACAGGACAGCATCATTGAATAATATTAATAATATGCAACAATTTTTTTTGTTTTCTATTAATTTGAAATTGCCAAATCACCACAAATTAAATTTGAATGTGGGCTAAATTTATTAAATACTATTTTTATACATTAAATGTACAAAAAAATTCGGTATTTAAGAACCATAACATTTAAAATTGATATAAAAAAAAGCACCGTAAGAAAAAACTATACAAAAAATTAAGATACTGTATTTACAAAGGAACAAAATAACAGAAAAATATTTACAAATAATAACAAAAAAAAACTTTTCAATTAAAATTTGGAATGCTCGATGTAAAAAATGGGATTAACATTTAAATGATCAAAATAATAAAAATATACGTTAAATCTCAATAAATGTCATTTTTACTATATATTGTAGGATCCCAAGGTCTGAAAGTCATTGTGTTAAGGCTTGTCTATATTTAGTTGTGACTGAGAAAATGTTTCATTCATAATTAAACGAGGTATCAAAGTTTCAAATATTGTTACATAAGTTATTGTATGACATACGATACTATTGAACTGTTGTTTGATAGGAGATGCGTTTTTGAAACAATCATGATGCATTGTTTTAAGTTAGGTATAAATATTCCTATGATAAAAAAATATCTCAATAAAAAAACAATCTAATTCTTCAAAGTTTACAAAGGCACTGGCGGGCTCGACGGAGCAACCCAACCTATATTACCTGATTTTTTACATAAATAAACAGCAATCTTTTGAATTATTTTATAATTTGTTTGCCAAATAAAGGATTTTCTTTTTTATGCACACCAGTTACTAAATATAGCAAACAAAAGTGTTTTTATCTTTTTATAAAATATAGTCATAATAACATGTATGATAATCATTTGTATTCAGACTGCCAAAATTTAAGTTTTCTTCGGTATTTTAAGAGAAAAAAGGTTTTCAATTTTAGTTTTTCAAGTGAAGAGTTGCCATCCTGAACCGATATGCAGAGAAGTTTTGAAATTGGTTTTTTTCTGATTTTTTATATTATAAAATACATTAAAAATATTATTTGTTTATATTTTTGTAGTCTTTTACGATAAGAAAAAATATTGTATGATAAAAAAAATTAGCTTACAACATGAATAAGATAATGTTTTTTTTTAGTATTTAAAAAACAACAAAATACTAATTATATTATATTTTACATACTATAAAAATTGTATAGCACATAATGCTCAAATTGAAGAATAATCATCTAGAGTCTTGACAGTTATGCACAATTAATGAATGTCTCTTAAACTATGTATTTAGTATATAATCCTTTTGCAGAAAGAACTTGTCCTGTAAAGAAGAAACATTGTTTTTTTTGTTTTAAAATTCTAAAAGATTAGGAATGTTTTTGTTGCTGTATTTATTATTGTTATTACTAAAATGTTTACTACTAAAATGATTACTACTATTATTATTGCCACTAATATGATTACTTCTAACATAATTATTACTACTATAATTACTACTACTTTAGTTATTTAGATTATGTAACATTCTCCTTCTTCTTTCTCCCTTTTTTTGTTTAAATAACTTTTTGTGATTTTTCTTATCTCGAAAAATCACTAAAAGTTCAAACATAGAAATGGTTTATATTATTTTTTACTTATACTATTTTCTTTTTTTAAAAAATTAAATTAGTTTCACAAAACTAAAAACATATATTTATTTAGAATGACAAAAATATAAATTACAAACACATTGCTACAATAACCAATATTAAAATATTGAATATGTGTGATATTTTATATCACAGAACTAAAACACATAAAAGGAAATATCACCTTGTAGATTCAGTATTATCATATAAAAAAATCCTACTATGCTTTTTGCAATTTTTTACATCTTCCTGTAAATTTAAAAACTTATCAATATTAAATAAATATATTTCTTTAAAAATTTCTAGTGTTTATTTGTTCATGAAAAGTTTGTGGTCGCTACAAAGTCGTATAGATGCGATTACTTGTGTTTTTGTGAAAAAAACCTTTCCATTTGTTCAAAGTAAAATTTATATGCTTAGCCATCTTTTCGAAATATTAAACTTTTTTGCTTTTTAAAGTGTTTATACTTCTCAATTGTATATGCAAAAATTAAACAAATTTTTATTTTTTTTGCCTTTTCTATTATCCAAATTCAATAAAAAGTTAAATTCCTTAAAAAATAATCTTAAGTTTTCTGAAAAATCAAAATGAATTTTTGGCCCTTAAACAAAAAAAGTTTCTAAAATCTGTATTTTGGTATTTTTTTACTATATTTTTAAAAACAAACTATATGCTCTAAAATATTGTAAAAAAAAAGCAATTGTGATAATCATGCAACATGAATAATACGTGGAATAATGACAAACTGAGTTCATATAGCATTTGCATTAAAAATTTTATTATTGCTTTGAAAAATAATTCATTTTGAACGAAAAAATTATGTAGGTGCATCCTAACATACAATTTTCAGAACCATAAAATATACACGATTCAAGCACGAATATGAAAAAAATATTTTTTGCAATATACAAGATTTATAATGAAAAATTAATATAAAAATGCAAAAGTTATGAAATGTATGATTTCTGTTGTAAACGATAAATCAAAAATAAATAGTTAATAATTTAGACGAAAAAAACAATATTACTCATTTCCACCATCTCATTATAATTGATTAATAGAGTTATAATGACGAGGAAAAATGAAAAATTGAAGTATAGAATCGATAACATAATTATCAAAAACAAACGAAAAAATAAAATCAAGTTTATAAAATCAACATATCGCAATTATTCATTTAGATTTCAACTCATATGTAAGGATTAATGTTTTATCTTTAACAATAAAAATCAGAACTTACCAAAATTATAGTCATCATCTTTATTATTATAAAATTTCATATTACATAGCGTAACGTCAATAATTTTGGTGATTATATTAATACTTTTTTAAGTTTTTTTTGTGTAAAACTTTTAAATCTGATTTTAGTTTATATATATTAGATTTAATGAAGAGTATAGAAGAAGCAGTAGTCTTTTAATTTATATTAAAAATGTTTTATAAAAAAATATTATATTAATAATGAAAATCTATATTTTATTTTTTTTAATCTACTTTTATTTTTTAATACATGTAAATACTTACTCATTTCTAAGCATGTATGATAATTTTAAGTAGTTCTTAATTTTTAATGTTATATGAAAATATAAGTTTTAAGAATTTACATTCAAAATAAAAATATACAATGGTAATAGCAAAATTAATTTCAAAAGAATAGATAGCTTAACCAAAAATCTTTTGTTATAGTCAAATACTAAAATTGTGAAATGAAATGAATATCATTTGAGATAACATATTTATAAATTAATGTCAAAATAATATGTCATAATTCTAATTTGATAAAAAGTATGAATTTAATTTTTTTATTAAAAAGTAGTAAAATCTATTTTTAGATCAAATTTGTTTGTGGAGATGAGAACGAATTGATTAGTGTATAGAGGCATTTTTTCTGTTGATTAAAGGGCTATAGTTGTATTAATCACATATATTTCATGAATTCTCGCATTTGAAACATGAATATTTTAGACAAAAATCTAGATATTTATATTTAAAAGGTGAAATACAGTTTTGATATTACGATGAAAAACAACTAAAAAATAAAAGTTTTCTTAGTATATTTATAGGTTCCGATCAATTGATGAATGGTTATATTGAACTTTAAGATTGGATGGTGAAGATCATAGACGTATATGACTGTATTCAATACGAATACCATCCTCTCAATACACTTGATCTAGATTTAACAAAAAATCTAACTTTTTAAATAATGATCATAATAAAATTGTTTGAAAAATATTAATATAGCAAGGACATAAATGCGACAAACTGATGTTTAAGCAAGTTAAAAGATGCTTCAAACAGCAAAAAATCCATATTAATATTGTAAATTAAAAGTATTTATAGTGATATTTTTAAACTTTTATTTCGGTTTTATTCGAACATTAGTTTTACGAATCTAAATTATCACATTTTTTATGTTTTCGAGAATATTCTAGTATAAACATATTGTAAACAGTTGGTTATGGTATATAACCGAGTTAATAAGTCTTTGAAAAAAACAGTTGGTTATTTCGTATCTTAGAATATTTGTCATTGTTATTTTCAAATGTATTTGACGTCTTCTTTTATGGTTGATAATTTTTGTTTTTGAATAAATTATGACATCATATATTATTATTGGTTCACTATATTAATGTAATTGATTGTTATTGATTTTTTGTTTTTTTTGTTCATTTTTGATCAAAATATGATTGATGATTTAAAATCACCAAAAAGTGTAAAAGGCTTCTAAAATAAATATTTACCGAGTTTTAATGTCTTTTCAGAATTCTAAAAATATTTCTATATTTGGAAAGTCGGACAAACCGAGAGACAGACCCATAACATCCAACCTAAACAATCATTTTGTAGATAAAAGTTACATTACTAAGAGCGCCTATTGAATAAAGGTTGTGCTACAACAGCCAGAAAACTATTTGAGGAAAATTATAAAGTAAATAGAAAGTTGTATAAAGATGATTTATTGGATTTAATGAAAAACACTTTGGCAGGTCGGACCGCACAACCAGATATTTGCTTCCGTGGAGTATGTATTGTGGAATTTTCTGTGTGATATTGGTATGTGCGCTGTTTTTTGCTTTGTGTCATGCATTGGTTTTGTTTAAAAAGCAAATATTCATAAACCGAAAAAACCTTCCTTAATGAATTTTATTCGACAAAATTCTAGTTGCTCAATTTCAATTGGCTTCCAAAATGCATTGAATATACACAAAGCATTATTTTTACATTTAGGAATAAAATATTATGATGAAAAAAATTGTTTCAGACATATATTTAAATTAAACAATTTTTTATATTTTTCTTCCATACTAAAGCATGCTTAGTAACAAATTTATATATGATCAATTTATTTTTTGTAATTAGAAGTTTTTTTAATGCTGTTTAAACAAAATCGAAATCAGATTCATTTCAAGTAACTTTCAAATGTTTATAATTTGAAAACGTACAATTATTGATTAAAACAATAAAAATTTCTGTTTTTTTTTAAATATGATATATGTGTCTAATCTGACAAAAATGTTTTCTTATTGAACACTTTATTCACATCTAAAAATCATTTTTTTGAACTAGACCGTATAACAATATACTTGCAACATTGTACTGTAACAACGGTCATATATATTTATATAATATAATTTAAGTTTACTAAAAGTTTTATTTTTAATATATTTGTAAAAAGACGTATATTTCAATATGATTTGTTAAAAACATCAATATTATTGCTACTATTAATATTACTAGCACTTTTGTTGGAAGGCGCAGCCTCGATTTCTTTCATTTCTTTTTTTTTCTTCTTTTCCACCATTATCAAATAATTCATACGTTTTAAATAGAGAATTGTCAATCAAGTTGGTTCGCATTCAATCTTTCACTGACAATTTAACAAATCGAGTTAAGCAAATCATTTCTCCTAAATAAAACAATTAAAATAAATAAAACAATCTTTTTTGGAACGCAATATTTTTTTCCTTTTTATAAAATGCATCTTTTTCGATTATGAAATATTTAACTTTTAAAAGTCTCATCAAGAGCATTCTAATAATACTCAACAACTAGTAACGCTTTTATTTCAAATATTCCCATTTAAAATACTACTTATATTTTATTTTTATAGATCTAATCGTTTTTTCTTATTTTACTTTTTATTTAAATAGTTTTTAGTGTTTCATTCTTATCTCTAAAAAACATAAATTTCTAAAATAGAAATATTTTTATATTAGAAGTTTATATATACTAAATATCTTCAGTTGAAAGTTAAAAATTAGTTTTTAAATTGTAAATTAATACTATCAACATTCATATTTGGTCTTAAAATTATTAAATCGGATTTTACATATATTAAAACTAGTATGATACTTTATACCACAAACATCTTCTCCAATTCAATATGCTAGTACACTATTATATTCAAAAAATATATAAAAAAGAAAATGCTTATTTAGAAACACTATTGTTTATTGGATTTTATAAAAATATTACAAAGTTTTTTTTCTTATAAGTTTATAACAATTTGAAAAAAAAATCAATGCCTTCTACTATGCATTGAATTTAAAAAAAATTCATAATTGCCGTGTTCTATTTGCCACAATTATCTTTAGAAAAAAAATAAAAAAATCGCTCTTATTATTTATATAATCTTCTGATAATTATATAAAAGTTATCTTAAGTTAAGTAAAAATAATATATTTATTAAATGCAATTTTTCAAAATATTTACGTTTAAAAGAAGTTTACATGTGTGTTTTATTTGATTTCTTGCATTTAAATGTAGACTATTGTCCTGTATTGAAGGAACATAACCATTTTTTGCAAATAAAATTCTAAAATATTATTATATTGATGTGTATATGTAAAATTAAAATTATTTTATATTCAATTAGATAATTTTTATCATTAATATTGGTCAATGTATTGCCAATATAAATGGAATACATTTGAGTGATTGCTATTCCTACATTTCACCCTTAATGTTTTTTAACTATAAAAACATTAATAAATAATTCTACCGTTTTAAATTGTTTTTTTAATAATTCTTTTAAACATGATTCTGTGTCTCGCCAGTTTCAGTACGAAGCCACCAAAGGAGCTTCAAAAACCCTGAAAACAATGTCTCTCTATATCCTTTACCACTATAAAGGTATAATGGATAGAAGGCAGGACAGTCAAATTACCAATGCTACAAATGTTTTTACTATTAAGTTCATCATTTCTATTACTATAATTTCCGCTAAAACTATTATTCATTTGTTCTTCTTTTTTTTTCTTTTAGTTTTAATCTTAGATTGTTTTTTGTGAATTTTCTAAACTCTAAAAATCACTTACAAAAATTTCATTTAAATTAATTTTATTTTTTACTAAAAATAAATTATTATTCAATCTAAACTATTCAATATTAATATTTTAAAAAGAATCATTTAGGGCCAATAATTATAAATAAAAAATCAACTATTTTAGTTTATTAAATAATATGTTATATTTATCACAACTATAAGATTTATTTGATACTTTGGTCTCTTTTGCTATTTATTTGATAGAATAAACAGTAATTACTGTGTTGATCAAATCAATAAGATATCATTTTACATAACACCTATAGTCAAATATGAAGATTGAATCAATTCAATGTGTTAAAAAAACGAATTTGTTATAATTTAAATAACCAAAAAAATATTAAAATAATTATAAAATATTTAAGATATTATTGAAAAATACATTAAATTCTTTTTTATTTTACTAAATTGACTAAATTGATTTTGCTTCATTTATCGCATTTTTGTTGAGAATCATTACTTGATAAATCTACAGGCTCGATAAAATCGACCAAACCGATATTTTTAGATTTACAAATATCCAAAACATTTTTATTATCAGCATTCTCTTCATTTTCAGATTTTTTGCAATCCTGAATTTTAGCATTTTCCTGATCTCTATCTTCAAATAAATATTTTGTGGTAAATCCAATTACTTCAACATTTTTATCATCCTCAGGGTCAAATTTGATAAACCCACGCTTTTTTGCCTTAATAGGCCCTTCAAATTGATACCCATACGATATTTGGCAGTTTGTTATATTCACCTGATCACAAACAACTGCTTTATGCCCTACTATGCAATTTTCAAAAAAGCAATTTGAACCTATTTTTACCGAATCCATGATGATACTATTTTTTATTTTGGTATTGATTCCTATTGTAACGTTTTTTCCGATCACAGAGTTTGTAATTTTAGAGTTTTCACCAACTACCAAATTTGTACCGGTAACAGTGTTTGATTCATTTTTATGGCCTTTAAACGAAACACGATTTTTGTTTATGTATTCAGAGCACAATTCCGAGGAATTTTCTGTATATACGTCGAATTCACGTTCATTTTTGAAAGAGAAATTTGCATCCATGTATGTTTTTAGACTTCTTATTTGCAGAATCTCATTTTCGTCGAAAATTGCCATTTCAATTGGTTGTGTATCTTTAAGTCTTGAAACTATTAGTGGTAAAATATCTGTTTGGAATGAAAATTCGTCATAGTCGTAATTCAAGTGTTTTTTATTTAAAAAATAAAGTTGTAGCATTTCGTTTTTCGTAGAAAAAGAAATTTTATTGTTATTCAAGATCATTTTATTTGAAATACCTTTGAATGTTGTTGTGTCGTGGTGGTAATACATAAGTTTATTATCTTTAAAACCAACTAAATCAATTCCTTTTTTCTTTTTTGCAAAAACTGTCAAAAAATTTTTACTAACCCAGTATTTTTCTGAAATCTGTACTGCATCGATTTTAGCTATTAAATCACCTTTGAATATAGCTACATCGTCTTTCAATTTGGATGATATTTCACGCAGGACAGTGTAAGTTCCTTCATAGTCTTGGTATGTGATAATCTCAATCTTCGGATTTTCTACTATGTTCTTTACGAGGTCTTTGAGTTCTTCGAGAACAACAATAAAAATTTTGTCGGAAATCGGATCAATCCATTTGATATTCAAATCAAGAAGGCTTTCATTTAAAACCGGCAGGCTGAATTTGGGAAGCTTTTTTGTAATAAGCGGGCATAGGTCATTTCCTGGACCAAGAAATATTACTGTTGAAAATTGATGCACCATATTGGGGACAAAAATGTTTTAAAATAAAAATTAGAAAATATGGCAGATATTTAAGCAACGCACTGAATTTTGTTGTAAATAGAGTGATCGTAGAAAATACAAGTACTATGGCATACATAAATAATATTTGAATAAGAAAAATATCACAAAAATGGTTTTTTAAAATTTATATGTTCTTGGTTGTAATAATAGAAAATAATTGAACAAAGAGATGATTTACCTTAGTATTCAAAATTTTAATTTTTTTAAAAATTTGAAAAAAAATTTGGCCTGATTTTTAAGAATTCAATAAAAATTCTAAAATTTTAATTCAAAAGTTTTTATAAGTTTTCTTCGTGTAACAATACAAAATTAAATATTGACCAAATATATTTTAAAAAAGTTGGCAAAAGCGAACTATTTTTAATACAAGTTTATGCTATTTTTGAAAATTATAGCATTACAGAATGAAAACTTATTAACAACAGTTCTACAATTTCAATCCTTGTCTATCAAAATCAAATACAAAAATACAATTTATTTTAAGTTTTTGAAAATTTGATGCATAATTTTTTGCGAAGGATTTTATGTCATTACTTTTTTAAGATCATTTTAGCTTGATGATGGCTAAATTACATTTTTATTCAATTTACCATTTAAATTAAAGATTGGAAGGATAATGAAATCACACATAACACTATTTATTGCTAAGTATAAATTTTCGGCATCATATATTTATTTTTTAATTCTTTGTTGAATGTTCCAAGCCCACTGCATAATATCGAAATTTTAGAATGTAAAAATTACACATCGCAATAAATAAGGTGAATTAGCAAGGCAATTCTTTTTTTGAAAGTAAAATTCGTTTCATTCAAAAGCATATTGCGTATACTATCAGTCTCGAAAATTTGCAAAACTAAAAAGTAAAATCAATTAAAAAAAAATTAAATAATTAAATGAAAACCAAAAAATATCAAAAGTTAATCAATCAAAAACATATCAATGAATAATTGATTCAGGAAAGTAAATTTTTAAAAATTATAACAGAGTTTAAAAAAAACACTGAAAATAATCATAGTTTATTGTCGCATTATACTTTTAATGTAGGCATGTAATCTTTGAAAAAAAATAATATAATATATGGCAAAGGTTTGTAATTAACTAACATATTAAAAATCTTCTTACATATCGTGTGTCAATCGAAAAACTTAACTTTATAAAAGACCACTAATTTTGTTTGATTTTAAATCAAAAAATCTAACATTGTAATATAATTGAAACATACTAAACATAGTCGAGTTTTCAATCTATCGTATATAACTATATTGAAGCTGAATACTAAAGACTGTTTGCAATCATATTGTTTTATAATCTTTAGAGAACATTTTATTTAGAAAAATATTACCATCAATATTCTATAATTAATTAACCCTTAATCAGGAAAAAAATGTGAAACAATACGACGCACAGACAAGCTCCTGTCAACAAATCACCATTGCAAGAGTTCAAACAGGTTATAGTAAATAAAATCATATACTTGAATTATCTCTTTAACGCTGTTGAAAGTACCACCACACAATCCCTTGTATTTTAATATATTATCAAAATCATCTCTCTGAATTGGTCATTTTTTAGAAGAAAAACTTAAAAGAAAATGAAACATAACTCTGCTTACATCTAAACTGCTTTTGTAGTGTTTCTAATAAAGTACAGTTTCATAAATCGCTGCATTAAAATAAAATGTTTTTCTATTGAAACACTAATACGCAGTGTTGTTTTTAATATGATTTGACATCTCTTTACGTATGTCAAATATTAATAACTGATTATATTTTATTGGTAAAGTTGGTTTTATCATAAAACATTTTGCACAAAAAACATGTATTTCAATTGTGATTAGAAATGTATTAAATGGCTTTAGGTGATTGAATTTTTAATCCTCGAAAGATAAAACTTCTTGCGTTTCATCTAATGCTGTTAATGTATTGTCCAACTGTAGAAAGGATAGTTTAAGTTATAGGGTATCTTTGAAAAGAGAAAAATGCTCATAACAATAATATTATAGCAATTTTGGTTGACTAAAACCCATATAAAAAACATTATAATAATTTATATATATGAAAAGATGATATCTAGTCGGCTAAAAAAAGAATGACATAAAAAAATATAACAGTATCAAAAATTAGCACATAACCCCTTTATTAATACTTATGATATGCTATATTTAATCTTCCGCAAAATCAACATATCAACTTTAAAGATTTATAATTATTTACGCTCTATATGTTTTAAAAATTCAAAAATATTATTTCTTACATTCTATATTAATAGTTTTTAGAAACATGTTATTAATACCAAATGTGGTATAAAACAGTAATCTTGCAAGTAAACCAATAAATTTTATATATAAATATAGCTATTAGACATTTAGTAATAAAATTATTTTTTAAAATTAAGACTTTCAAATAATATTTATCAAAACCTAAAAAAACTAAAAGAAGCATAAAGATTATAAGTTATATAAAATAATAATAAAATTATTTGCACAAAGTTATGGCATTCCTTTGTTGGCTTTGTATTATGTTTCTTGAAAAGGAAAAAAGAAGCATGAGCAGAATAAATATGAGAGAATATAAAAAGAACATAAAAAAACACGTTATATTTGTAAATTATATGAAAAAAGATATAAAATTCAAAATAATTTAGCTAATTTTTTTTAAAATTTCAATGTTGTTTTATACTCGTATATAAAACACATTAATGTTCCGTAATTAAATTATATTATATTATTTGCATTGTTACTATTTATATAGTCTTATAAAAAAAATGTGTGTTTTTTTTCTGAAATATTGTCAGCATAAAGATTTCACTATTTAAAAAATCTTTGATCATTTTTTTATAAAAATAATGTATTGGTTGTTGATGTTGAGGGAATGAAAAGGCTTAAGCTATATCTGATTAGTAAATGAAAGGAGGTGAAAAAGGTAAGTTAGTATTGTTAATGTTTTGTATATTGTTGAATTACATTTTACTAACTCAAATTATTTTTATATTTATTTATAAGAGTATCATATTTATGAAAAATATATATTTTTTCCCTTTCAATTTGACCCCATATTTTAAACTAAAATGAATGCAACCAAAAAAATTAACAAAGCATTAAAAATGTATCATATATAGTGCGTAAAATGTAACATATTGTTGTACTTTATTATAATATACTAGGTTATTTGGGCGACTAATTTATCTTTGGTTTGATAAACAAAAGATGGTCGAAAAAACAAAATATATATTTACAATTTATTTAATATAAAGCGAAAAAACTAGTATATTAAGAAGATATATTTGATTTTTAGCTGTATTTATAACATAAATATTCTAGATATAACATTCTTTATAAAATTTTATGTAAATCAAATTCAGATTTGTAATAAAGTATAAACTCATAATAAAAAATGGTTTTTAGAATAAACAGTTTTAGAAAAAAAAAATATAATTTTTCTGCTATTTGAAATCTTAAATGTCTTTTTCTTAATACAGACTTCCTACATCTAATTTTATATTTGGTAATAAAATAAATATTTGAAGGATATTAAGTGTGGATGCGTTGAAATATCTTAAAATCTAGTCCGAAGCTGAATAGCAATAAATAGAATTCTGGTTTTACTAGCTGTGCAAGCAGAAATAATTAGAAAAATTATAGTTTAATTTTTCTTTTTATGTTAAGTTATGTAATAAATAGTTCTTTAAAATAGAATTTTTATAGAAAAAAATTCATAAATACTACATTCACTAATAAATTTCTATAAATTTTTAGTCTGCAAAAAAAACCTTAAATAAGATAAATTTAAAAGGTTATTTTGTTATATTATTATATTAAATGCAAAATACAATTTTTTCGAGCATAATTGATTGTCTTAAATTTTTTTAATAATAATTTTAACGTTTGAAAACGCTAAAATTCGCAAAAAACTTGCTAAAAGAACAATTAAAAGATATGGAACTAGTTATATTTTTTATTTTTCATTTGAAGATGTAAAATTACATGTATATCACGAATCTACCGACCTAAATTTTTATTGTTACTGCTGAGTATCATTTAAATATGCCTGATGTAACTTTGAAAGTCAAATATTTCATTAACAATAAAGGATAATTTTATAAAGGAAATAAAGATAGCGTATTTTAAGATTATTGACTCATTTTTTGCCATTACTTTATTTAGGCGAAATAACTTGTTTAAATTGTTTTATTATGATCATTGGTGAAAGATTAAAGTCAATTAACTTGATTAATACATCTCTATTTAAAATGTATGATTTTCATGATGATGGTGAACAGAAGAAAAAAGAAGCATAAAAGAGATCGAGGTTGCACGTTCCATCAGTTATAAATACTTGATAAAAATTATTAGCGTGACATTCTCTAAAAAAGCAACAAAATTGTTTGAATTTATATTATATTTTTTTTATATATTTTATTTCTTAAACTACTTGCTATGTTCAGAATTAGATATTGACGTAATTGTGTGCAAATTGAAAATTACTAAGATAATTTGTTCTATAATTTTTTTTCACATGCGTATTTAAACACAAGCATTGTATCAAATGAATTATATTTTATATTTTCTATAAGACAAAAGCAAAACTTTTATTTAATCTGCGAAAATATTTAGTTTATGCTTTTTTGGGAATGAAAATTTAAGAAAAAAATTGATTTTAACATCAATTTATATTGTTTTTGTTTTTGCTTTTTATGCCATAAAAAATCTTAGAAAAATTTTTTAAATTGTGCAATTATGGGTTATAAAACTGACGAATTTAATATTATCTATATGATAAATTTTACAAATTTCTAATAATTAGCAACTAAAAACTTTATTGTTTTAGGTGATTCGTTTAAAATTTATTAAAATTATATATTGGTTTTTTAAATGGATGTTTAAAGTATGTTAATAATTCTTTCTATTTGTCATTAGTGTTATTTATATTATATATTTTAAATATTATCAATAATAAAACAACAGAAATGTTTTAATAGAGAATACGTTGCATTGTTTAATTTTGTTTCCTTTTTTTGCTTTCTAAATTCGGTAAAAAAAAACTTTTACAATGTTATTCATTGTTTTTTTTGGTTTAATGACCCTT
This sequence comes from Edhazardia aedis USNM 41457, assembly GCA_000230595.3. Lineage (NCBI taxonomy): Eukaryota > Fungi > Microsporidia > Culicosporidae > Edhazardia > Edhazardia aedis. Next base: position 317,650 of record AFBI03000030.1, read on the forward strand.
TTTTAATAAATATAATAGAAAAATAAGTAAAAAGAAAATTTAGTTGCTTTTATATAGTAAAAAATGGTATCGAATAACAAAAAAAAATCAATGAAGAATATACCTCATTAAAAAAAATTTGTTAAGTTCTTTATTAGTTAATTCTTAAAATACTTATCAAGTAATCGATAATGCTGCCAAATATCATTAGAAGTTGTTATTGTTGAATTATAAACAGAACAAGAAGACAATTTTCTTGATTCTAAGCTGTATACATTTCAAATTACATACTTATCTAAATCAAAAATTTCCTGCTTTTCATTTTTCTCGATTATTTCTAATGATTTTGCTCTAATCTCAATTTACTTGCGATCTCTCAACTTGTTTCCTATTTTTTCTTCTTGGTTAAAATAAATTACAATGAAATAAATAAAAGAAACAAATATTTTAATTGAAGAGTTACATTATTTTCAATAGGTATATTTCTTTTCCTTTTGGCTTCAAAGAAAGCTTATTATAATTGTTGGTTCTTTTCATTGGTCATATTCCTACTTGAGAATCAATCTTTACTATTATGATTTTCTTTCGATATTAGATATTGTTTTTATTGATACTCAACAAAGAAATTAAATTTTATATTACAGTTGTGCATGAAAAATTCTAGTTTTAACCATTGTGCTGCACGTCGGAGACCGCTAAGGTCTTTTGATTTTTAAGATAGTTGTGATTAAAAGATTTTTTCATTGATATCTTTTTGTATTTAGTTTTATGTATTTATACCATACACAAAACTTACCACACAGTATTTGAAGCTGTTTTTTAACAACACAAACACTGTTTCTAAAATCATTCTTACCAATATTATATTTCACCTTAGTATAAGTTACATGAAACATGTAGTATGTTAATAATAAAAAGAGAAGCCGCAGATTCAAGTTATAAATAACGCCTTTTCTCAACATTAAAAAAAATTATTTTCTAGACATTCTCCAATAATCATGTATTTAATAAATTTTTTTGATTGAAAGTCTAATTCTTTTGGCATTATAACAGACGTAATAAGTTGTTTATCATATTTAATTATAGTATATTTTCGTAATTTACAATAAGAACCTAAATAAATTACAAAAACAACAAAAAATGAAATTACTTTCTCATTTATTAAAAAATTAATAGATTTTATTTATTATTTGTAGTTTTAAAGTTGAAAATAAAAGTAGATAAAAGAACAAATTACATTATCAACAATCAATGACTGATAAAAAAAAATCATTTTTATTGATTTGTTATATAAATAGCTATTTTTTTAGTAAATCCGTTTATTGAATGATCTGTAATAAAATAACTGTTCGGAAAATTTAGTCTAATATACATAACAGAAATCAAACAAAAAAATTTTATTATTTATTATAAAAAAAATTACTTTCAATATTTGCGACTTAGAATTATTACAAAAAAATTTATGATAATAAAATACAATTGATAATGTTTCTCAAAAATTGTATAAATTTGTATTAATAATAAAATGTAATAATAAAACCAGGAAAACATTTCAGGCATTATCAAAAAAGTTAATCAAATTAGAATAAATGTTTGACCATTGTAAATTGATTTTTAGATCTTTAACAAACTTTCTAGTAATAAAATCTATGTAATTGAGAAGATCTGCTGTTTCAATAAGGGATCTGGTTGTAATGTATGAAATAATCTAAAATTTTGAGCATACGTCACGAATTCTATGTAAACGTTGCTTCATTCTTATCACCAGGTCCCTTTCTTGGACTATAAAATTATTTTTAGAAGGTAAATTGTTATACATTTTTTAGGAATCATAATTTATTTAAATAATCCTATATATTTTTTATTTCTTTCCGGATTTTACTTTATAATATTCATTTAATATATTAAATCAAGAAAGAATTATCAAAATTTTAAAGGATAAAGATTTAAAAATTCTTACTCTTTTGGCTTTTTGGTCTCAAAATTGGAGTACGGGATCATTGGTTGAAAGCACAAATATGTACGAAACACACAAATAAAAGAAAATATTCTTTTTTGTGTATAATTCATTCATGTTTGTGTCACAAGCTTTCACAACCATTTCAATTGCTTTTTCAACGTTAAATTTTATATTAAATTACCCCGTTAAGGAATGAAAAAGATAGAAAAGAAACAATAGCAAATATTTAGGAAAGGTAAAGTTAGAGGTAAAATGATTTGTCAAGGAACTGCAACGGAAAATAAATTATTTAATACCATTATTTTTTATTGTATGCGTATTTCTCATTTACCAACCTCAATAATACACTGTTTAGAATCCATTTGGTTTTTTCTAATACTGTAACGTTTTTGATGTGTTTTGAAGCAGCAAAATATCTAAATTTTTTAACGCAAAAATTATAAAAATAGAGTTTTTAAAGTAAGCAAGTATTTGAAATATATTTCAATATCAAAAAAAATTTTAGTTTTTAATCTAGCACAGATCTAGAAATAAAGGTTTAAATCAATTTTTGATACACTTTTTAAAACATATCTAGCTTTATATAAAAATTTTGACTTTCGATTCTTCTAAAGTTTATATTATATTAAACATAGTAGTATATTGTTTAAAAGTAATTCTTAAATAGATAATAGATAATTTTTGTAATTATTAAATATTAAATATCTTTAATTTTCTTCCTGCAAATTTTTTTTACGTATATTTTTGTTCATTATAGGTATAATTAAAACTGGTATTTATAATTAAAAATTGTCAAGGTTAGAATAACATGGCTCGAAAATTCAATAAAAAACATATTACAAATTTTATTGATCTTTGAATGTATCAGTATTTGGTCATATTATTAGCAAAACAGCAGCAGGAAAAGGTTACACAATTCACAAAAAGAAACATTTTTCATTTTTAATGTTAGGTTTTTTTTTATTTAGTAAATTCAACATAAAAGATAAAAAGTTTTCTGAATTATCGCGTGAAAAACAACAATTGTTCTTTGAAGCGTTTTACGGGGCTAATATCTTCGTTTCTAAAATCTAGACAATAAATTTTGCTTCTTTCAAAAACCTAAATTTTATGTTATTTACAGAATAACATCAAATTTATATGATATTTATAACCTATAATATTGTTAGACGATCGGTTTAAAATATAAAAATTACACAACTTATTTTAAGATAAGAAATAAGAAATAAGAAATAAGAAATAAGAAAAAGTATGATTGAAAGAAAAAAAACACAAAAAGGCATAAATATGTCTATATATTAAACAATATTTATACACAGAAAAAACACTACGCATTAAAATATAAATACATCAAATGCATGAAATTAGCGTAAGGCATTAAAGTTTCTTTAACAAATAAAAGCAAAAAACATAGACAATTTACAGTGATAAAGTAATACTTTTATATAAAAACTGAAAATATAATTTATAATAATATTTACAAAATCAAAAACAAAAAAAACAGAAAACAATATTTTAATATTTTTTACGTCTGTATTGTATCAAAAAAAAATTCAATGTGATGATCAATATTTATTTTTTACATTTGAATATAAAATAATACCTATATTTTTATTATCAAAAAAAATGCAAAAGTAATTTTTATACTAAAAAATGTAAAATATAGTAGTTGTATTTTCATAATTTTTTACACAAAAACGTAAATTAAAGACATTAGCTGCATTTAAGAAAGTTTACAAATGTTTACTTTTATTTTTTTTAGAAATTGCTTAAAAAATAATTTACTATTGATTACGTCAAACAAATGTATTTAAAACAAAAAACAAAATCTGAGACACATTTTACAAGTAATAAAAACAAAAAAATATCTATAAAAAATGAATTTTATAAAAATAATGCTTGTATTATCTACGTTGAAAAAAAAATTTTTAAGTTTATACTGCTAGTTTTACATAATTCACTTGACATTAAATAGTTATTTTGTTTTTGTTTGAAATTATTCAAAAAAAATCTTAATATTGCAACAGATTGATTATATATGTTCAAATATTCAATTTAGTTGCCTTTACAAAGCGTTTAAGTGCAATTATTTGTTTTAAATAGTAAACGAAAATGTTTTCCTAATTAGTTTAGCATAAATTCTTTTTATCTATATACTAATATTAATATATATTCTTTGATTATTTTAACATAAATATTAAAAAATAATAATAACAATAAGTTTAGTTCTCTAGGATAGTCATTTGATTTATTTGCGCAATAATTGAAAACAAATCTAATGCGTTAGGGTTGTAGCTAAGCCAAAAAAACGATAGATGGTCGCTAAATTGTTTTTTTGTGAGAGCACTAAATTCTCTTCGTAACTACGGATATAATTACATATGTAATAAAATTTCCTCCTCATCATTTTTCCGATTATTTGAAATTAAAAAAAGCACATTAAGAATTTCAAAAACAGAAAAATAATATATGCTTATTATTTTTATAAAATATAGTTATTTTTACTGTCGGCATTTTTAAAAAAACGTTATATGTATCTGAAATTTTTTTAATCCATTTTTTATATTACGTATGAAATTAATCATGGAAAAGTACTTTTATTATATTTAATTATTATTTTCGTAAAAAAATACGCACAAAGCCTTGAATTATAAAATTTATACAAACCATCCTTGATTTTCTTGTTAATATAATTTTTCTTATTTTTTTAAGAACAACATAACTATATTGCATGAAGGTCTATAACTTCGATCTTATAATCTTAAAACGTTGTTTAGATAGTTTTTTTTTGTTTGCTTCGCACAGATGTCTTATATATAACAATAAATCCTATGATAAAATACTAATGACCAAAAATTTTTATTGTACAAGAATTCCAATATTTTCATTTATTGAAAACCGAAACGTTTTTTTCAACGCACTTTTAAAAATTACAGATTAATGACTATTTTTATTGAGAAACCCCCAGAAATCCTTGTACAAAAAATAATGTACTTACTATTAAACTAAAATTTGTGGTTTTTTGTATAACCGTAATCGTACGGCGTTTGTAGATGAGCGAAATAATGTAAGTATTAAAAGATGAAATTGAAGGAATCAGAGTGTACCATGTTATTTAAATAAAAAACAATTATATTTCAAGACGAATAATTTAGTATTTAAAACATAATTTCAAGATTCGCCTATCGAGATTAAATATTTGGTAAAGCAAAATATATCTTCGTCGAAGTAAAAAATCATATAAAAACAGAAAAAAAGTAATAATTGAAAAATGAAACCAATTTAATGAACTAAAAATTTTACAATGTAAGAATATTGTGATTTACACTCATATTTTTATGATTTACCTATGTTAATCTGACAGGTTTTATATTCAATGTTTACAAAAGTAAAAAACCAGATCTTAATTAATATTTTGATCTAATAATATCTGCCAATTATTTGAATATAATCCATTGAACACAATTTAGTCAATTTTTATGAATTTATTTGAATGTTTCAGAACAAATTGGATAAATTTCGGGGTATTTGTTTATGTTTTCGTGATTCAAAAATAATTAAACATTTTTATCAAATTTTAATCTTGGACATTAATGTTGTAGTTCTATAAATATTAAAGGAATACCGAAAAATTATAATTTTCTAGTTAAAAAAAATTTAAACATTTTAAAGCGTTTTAAAAAAAAATTTTTATATTTAGTTAGCGATAACAAATACTTATTATTCATATAATTATTGTATTTATTTTTTGCTTATTGAAATACAAAAAATAACACAAAAAGATTTTAAAAATATAATAAATATAGTCTAAATCTAGCCTATAAAACTACGAAAAATATGTTGGTTTATCTTTTCAGTAATTATAGTATGTTTTTTTATATCATAGAATGCTGCTGAAATATTCGATAGAAAAACGAAATATGTAAAGTTTAAAAAAATTCAGAATTGTGTTCTTTCAAATATGGTTAAAAAAATTTTCGGTTTTTTAAAAAAAAAAGTGTTACGCTTTCTTGATATTTTTAAATTCAATATTAGTTTTACCACTACAAAGAATCTTTTCAAATAAAAAAAAATACGAATCAAAATTTTTGAAAAATTAAGTATTCTTTGGCTTCCGATATAATGTTTGGTATGCAGAATATTGCGATAACTATAGATCATGGAAAAAATATATGTTGATGTACGTTTACCTGAAAGTTGTTTATGATATGGAAACTGTGTTTTAACATCGTGTTTTTAATATTTTATTTTTAAAGTGTATGAACTGTTCTTTCTTGGTATGATGTTTTTATGCAATATGGGTATTTTTATTCTGTTTTTGTAATTAAAAATTTATTTTTTAACTTTTCTTATATGTAATCTTTATTATTTATTTATAAAACACTAAAATATATAAGATTTTTTTGCTCATTAAAAACCTCTCTATGTCCAGGATACACCTTTTTAATCTTTTTAAAAGAAAAAAGCATGAGATATTAAAATTGGAATTTTTAAATATGTGTGCTAGATTAAATCATTTTTAAGTGAATTTAGAAACTAGTAAAATAATAAAATTTTTTTTATGTAATTTTTCTGTATCAGATTTTTACTTGCTTTCGATATTGCAATTACATACAATTTTGACTTTGCTTTTTCAGCATTGTAAATTGTGCGAAAATTGATAATAAAATAATTCTTATTAAAGAAGATGGTTATACACACTTTATTTCAGTATTTATGTATAATAGTTCTTTATTTTTTTTTGATCATAAATTTGTACAAAAATATAAATGCAAGAATTAATATTTTACTATTAAAAAAAATTATGACTTTAAGACAATAATCTCATACAAATTATTTTATTTTTTTATTGGCTTAATTAACCTATTAATTTGAATATACTCTTTTTTCAGACTAAACATGCGTAATTACATGGGTTTTGTTTTTTTATACTTTTCATTCCACATTATATTATCTTAATGTTTGATATGTTTTCAATCTAGAAATCGGCGATAAAAAATGTACTTTGAAGGATTAAGACTTATGTGAAAAACATTAAGAGATAAAAAATGGAGCAAATCAGAAATTCATAATAAAAAATAGATATATAAAATGTTACACATGTGGATGCTTTTAGGTATTTTTTACAAGAAAATCTAAAAAATATGTAATGAATAATCAATGCTCAATTTTTGTGTGTTAATAACATAAAATGTCGGTTTGGATCAATTGGAACTTGAAAGTTGATAGCAACGCCAATCAATTGATAATTATTTGTTTTTTTAGATCTAAATGTTGATTGATTGGTTTTTGTCACAAAAATAGTTTAGTATTTCTATAATAAGAATTTAGACACCAGAGTAAATTTATTTGATTTTTATTATCGAAAAAAAGTGATTGATAAATAAATGAAAGATTTGAAATAATAAGTCATTAGTTTAAATTGATTACTTGCCTTTAAAAAGACCTTTTATTTATAAATATGTTCCAAAATAATTCTTGTTTTAAATAATTTTCATATGACAGGATGGCTCATTCAACAATAAACATAGGAATTTATGTTTGCACAATAGATGACCTGATTGTATTGCGTAAAAACGTCAATAAGAAAAAGATTAGGATGTTGATATATTTTTATTATACTATGCCTAATAGTCTGAGTAATAGTAACAGCTCTGTTTTTGGCATAAAGTTTCTTTACAATTTCACTCATTTGGTTTCTTATTAATGGACCCGTTTCTATTTTTTTTACATCAAAAGAGTGAAATCTGATCTAAAAACTAAGTTGTGAGATGAATCGTATATTGGTGTAATATAATATTTCGGGTTATTTAGTCTCATTTTTTTATTTATTATTTTATAAAGAATTCAGCTAAACTCTCTTCTAAATTATGTTGAATAGATATTATTTATGTTCGAAAAAAGGTTTTAATACCGAATTTTAAAAAGTAGAAGTATCCTGTAATCAATATTTTGCTAAAAAACATCTTATTCATTTGATTAAAAACCAAAAAACTATATAAAATATGGTTATTAATTATTGCAGCTATTAAAATAATTTATAAATATTTTTTCTGAAATAAAAAAAAGCATAAACAGCTTGTTTAAGAATTACAAAAAAAAATGCACGTTATAATAGCGTAAAAATTAAATAATATAAAAAATAAGATATAAAATGCTTATAAGCACTTTGAATCATTGTTCAGAAATTAGTAAATTGTTTCGCATGCTTTTTATCTTTAAAAAAATAAAGTTGTTACTTATAGATCTCAAAATTATATATTAAATGTAAAAATATTGTGGTGCAATTGTTATTGATTTTTTGTAAAATATATTAATTATGATAGCAATATACGATTTAAAATCACTTGATGGTCGTAAATTATCCGATAATAATATTTAATTAAACATTTATGCAAATTTAATAATAACTATTCATTATTATAATGACTTCAACAAATTAACGATAATGATAGACTTTCCAAGCGCAGATGTTTGTTTATATATATGAATTACTATTTTTGAAACAAAATTAGCACACAGTTATATAGATAAATCTAAAAATATAAATGCCGACCTTGAAAAATCACTAACAAAATTTTTTGAGATAAATAACAGATGTTTTATTTGCAAAAAATCAATTTAGAAAACTATAGAAGTTATGGATCTAAAAATTGTCTTCTGGTATTTTATCTTCAGATGAATTTAAATTGCACATAAAAGACATTTTTTCTCGTGCTATTTATTTTCCATAGCTTCAATAAAGTTTATATTTGATGAAAAAGATAGAATGATCAAAAAAACTTATTCAAACCAATCAGTGAACTATGAATCAAAAAACATCATAAAATGATTTAAATTGGTCAAACTCTAAATGTCATAAAACATACAAATAAGAAAGAAAAATAAAAATACATTTTTTTTAATTTTGAAAGACAAAAACATAGAAAATAACAAATAAAATAAATATCACATTTTTATAAAGGAAAAAACTGTTTCACATGGAAAATCACCGATTTAAGTATGATTTAATTGAATATTTTTTAATTAAAAAAAATTATCAAGCAAATAACATGCGTTAAAATGCAAGATTCTACAGTTTGAATACAAAATTGCAACAAAACAGCTCCTATATCAACGTCATAATCAATTGAAATAGTCTAGTATATAATTTAATGTGATTTTTCACTATAAAGTCTGAACCTTGTTTTCTTATAAATTACAATATAGAAACTATTTTTGTTTCGAAAAGTATCCTTTTTTTTACTTAATCGTTTTTTCAAATATAAACGTTTAATAAGAACAATTTATAATGTATTTTGAAGATATTGTATTCATCGATTATTTTTAAACCATATTATGGTTTTCTTATTTTTTTGTTATACAGGTTGGGCAAGCTGCTATTTTTTTGGGTTTTTTATTATTGAAATGCATTATTTGCAATGAGATATACTTACCAGAAATATACATAATAACATAATCTGTTTGATTTACAATAATTATAATCTTAAAAGATATATATTACCAATATTAGTGATTGCTATATTATCTATTAAATTTCTTCGAGTAAGTAAATTATAAAAAACTGATGCAGAAATATGAATAACCATATTGAATTGTATTTCACGATTTTTTAATACGATGCTTATAAAAAAAGTTGTACATTTTGTGATAAATGCACCAAATATTTTTCATTAACTCATACAATATTATCATGATTCTTGTCTCTGTTGTTATTTAATCCATGGTTGTTCATTTTAGGCTGTTGATTAAAGCTATGAACATATTGCAAGAAGATAAATTTGAGAGGAAATTCAAACATTTTAAAATATTTTAAGATGTGTATCAAATCCTATTGCTAATGTAGAACTATTGTTTAACACATTTTTGCTAATACGTAATAAAATAAAATCAACGAAGAAAAAAAAATAATATATTAACAAGCTTCTAATAATACAAAACTAATTCGATCAAGTATTCCCCTCTATAGACTAACCTGCTTGCTTTAAATTTTGATTACTCTTTTGTTCGAAAATTTGCCGCCATTTAGAGGTATCTGATCATCTAAGCAATTTAACTCTCGATGCATGTGAACCGCATGCATAACAGGATAAAGAATTAGTACTTGAAGAAAAAACTAAACAAAGAGGGAGCGTCACAGAAAAAAAGTGAATTTGTGTAGATTAATCAAGATTTGATCATATTTTACTTATTAATTTTTTAAAAAATGCATATGAAACAATATGAATTACCCTAAAAGGTCTTGATATGTCCCTATATGTAAAAATATAATGCTAAAAAAAACGAAAATTTAGTTTAAATCTCTATTATATTGATTATGTATTTTATTCTATCATCTATTCTTAAAATGAAAATATATTTTTCTCTGTCTAGATTTTGTTGTCCGGAGTAGCGAATATAAAAAATTAGAGACTGATTATGAAAAATTTTGTACGAGAAATATTTATTTAACTATGTAATGTCGATTGTTTGTTTTTATTATTGCTTAAATAATGAAAGCAACCTTAAACTTAGCTACACTGATAAATTAACAATAAACGTATTAAATAATTTTTTAAATATCAATAACTGACTAACAGTTATTAATACAAATCAAGTTGAATAAAACACCTTCGATTTTTAAAACATCAAGTAAAATAAATAATTTCATACATTAAAAACGTCAAATTAAGTTTTTTATCTTAATTGAATACCTATAATACTACCGATGATTTCATTTTTATAATATAATCGACCTAAAAACCATTAATCACAAAATATTTTTATCGTTATTTTTATTTAACAAAAAAATAAAAATGAAAAAATTTCTCAGTTTTTATATACAATGACTAAAATTAACAAAATTAAAAAAAATAATATTTTTCATAAAACTTAATGAATTTTATTTGATTTTCGTTGTTTCATTAATTTTATAACTAAATACAATAGATTTCTGCTTCGTAAGTTCAATGATATAACCAAAATCAATTTTTAGTTAAAAAATGTTTTAAAAAATTTATTTTATATGTAGGTATCGATACTTGTTCAATTATATAATACTTCCAACAAGCACTATATTCTTAATTAGCGTTATTAGATTTTGTTTTTTTTTATTTCTTCTTTAATATGTTTAAGCCCATTTTTTTGCACAATCAAATTGTTGGTTTTAAACTATTTGTCGAGAATTTGCTTTTCCCGAAAAAAAATTAATTATTTATTTTCTTTCAATAATATCCCGCGGAGAAATGAAATTACATCAAAAAAACCAAGCTGAAGCAAGGCAGACACCACACAGCAACTTTAAAAATAAAAGTTCTAAACAATTTTGGTCTTCCGTTCTTTGTTCTTTCCTAAATGACCAACCGTCTCCAATTTGGATTTACGACACTATTTTTTGTTTAATTTTTATAATTCATCACCAATCATAATATTTTATATTAAACCTGATTGAGCAGATATCAAATCCAACGGTAATTTTAAAGCCTTGAAACATAGAGTACCAAAGAATTAGCAATTCTTTTAAAATTTTCCAAGCTTTTGATATTAGTTTTCGATTTATTCTTAGTAATATTTTTTTGTATGTGTGTCGGTAACATTTCTATTATTACCTCTAATGATATTATTTATAGTCAGGTTTCTAATCCATAAGTATTATTTATTTTTGTGTCAATTTTTTATATATATTAATATTTCATAAAAAAATCAAACTTATTTACCAGATTAACGGTTATCCGCTCACTTTAATTCGCTGGTACTGTCGAAATAAATTTACTTTGAGATTATCATCGATTTTAGGTGTTCATAACATAAATTAGAAAAGAAAAAAAGTTCAAGATAGTATATAATTAAAATATAGCAAATTATATTCTATATAAAAAACTTTCTGCTAATTAAAAACTATATGATTTCGAATATTTAAGATTTTTGATAAAATATTATCCTGAAAAATCTTAATAGCTACAAAAAAACATAAATTTAGAATTAATATTGTATTTTTTATTGTGAACAATTTTTAAATTTTTATATAGCTATGATATATTTGTTAAAATGCCGCAATTTTTTCATTGTACCTCATTTGACATAGACACGCAATTAGATATTTTTCTATGCTAAAATTATAGTTTCAAATTTTAAAAAGAATTCTCTGCAGTATCTTGGTTTTTTTTTGCAATAAATTCCGAATTCTTTTTATTTACAACCAAATTGTTTAGGCATTTGAAACAAATTACAAAATTTTAATGTTCTCTAATATATGTTCATTCATCAATAGATTATTAGCTAAAAGAGAACTAAATAAAATAGTATTTCTAAAAATTTCTGCCCTAAAATATTTTAATACGTTGATGATTATTTCCATTTCGATATTTGATATGATTAAATATTAACAGTTTCTTATTTTCAAACAGCGAAAAACACAAAATTTGTCGCGCTTTAATTTTACGAATAGAAATATATTATAAAATAATCCATGATTCGTTGAGCATACAAAAAAAATAATCTTTATAATTTTAAGATAATGCGCTTTATTTTTTTAAAAAAACTAAGCTTTCACTAAAATTATCTCAAATACATTCTATTTTAGGTAGTTAATACATCCTCTATATCAGTTTAAATCAAAAAATAACAAAAAAGTGTTTATTTATGGAATTATCAGATGATAAACATTCTATGTTTTTATTTACCCGTTGCTAGGCATAAAATTTTATGATAGTTATAAATGAAAATTTAAAATAAAAGAGATTTATTGAAATAATTATCATTAGCGCAATAATCTTTCAACACGCGAATAAATAGAAGGATGTGTGCTTCTTAAAACATTATAAGGCCATGTTGGTTTCAAGTAATCGTGTGAATCAACGCCAATATTAAAGAGGGCTTCGGCGAGTGGTTCAAAATATGAGTGTTCTCTGGCAAAATGATCGGAATTCAGTTCACTGTTTTGTGAAGCCATTCTATGAAAGGCGAACAACCATTGCCTCAATAGAATTTTATAAATAATAGTTAGAAATATGAATGCGGTAAAAGCAGATACACCGTTGCTCGTATACTTGTATGATAACCTATCATACATCCACATTAGGAAGAACATTTCAGCAAATATTAATCCAAAATAAATCACAGATTTTCTAAATAAACTATGTTCATCAACATGACCAACTTCATGCAACAAAATTGCATATATTTGGTTTCTTGAAAAATCGTTCATATCTCCATATAATTCCATTCTTTTACCAGATCCGTATCCAATTAGTGCTGCATTTATATCTGCACTTGGTGTTCTTTCCTTGTAAACTCTGTCTTCGAGGTCGTACTTTTTTAAAACATTTTGTATTTTTTCTGGAAACTCCTCTATATTCATTTTTTTCATTTTTTCGAGATCAGCCTCATCTTGAACGAGAACTTCAGGTAAAACCTTTAAAATATAAGCTATGTAGCAAGCTGCAATAAATTTCTTACCAAAGTTTTTCAAAGCAACATAAATTATGAACACGATAAATGGTATTAGGAAAAAATAGAATCCAAAAAACAAACAGATATACTGCCCTAGTTTAATGGTATCAATTTCTTTTGATTTTATCATGCTTATAATCAGTATGCAAGTGAAATAAGCAATAACTGCTAAAGAAATGTAGTTAATTTCTGATCTTTTAAGATCGCGAAAATCCGATCTAATAATTGTTATCCTCTTTTCTGATATTCTGAGAACATGATTTCTTAGTTTTTTATTTAGAAAGCAAACAGCAACAAATATATATATTGAATGTTTTAAAAGATCGGCAGAAACACTTCTATATTTAGTATGAGATGCCGATATCTGCGAGTTTATAAAATCATCTTTAATTTTTTTCGCCATTTCATATGTTGCACTATCTTTAGGTATGTTTAAATAACCATCCGATAATTTTTGGTGATATTTTACTATGGTAAATAATTCATAGAGAATAATTGATATTGTTGTAAAAAAGAATCCATAGAAGATAAAATTGTTGCTTTTCTTCATTCTACTGGTAAATCTTTGTGTTTAGTTGTTTTTTTGTGATAACTTATCATGTGTTTTAACTTCGTTTCAGCATTGATTTTTTAGTATTAGATTTCAGCAATAAGATTTTACAACTTTTGATGCAAATAAAAGCAACCAATAGTATTATGAAATAGAAAGAAAAACCAATTCATTGTATTTTACAGTAATAAATAGCACATCTTTATTTTTGTAATTGTAGATTGTTAGCAAATTAATATTGATAAATTGAATAAAAATAACAGTCCACGCGTATTTTTTGGGGAATAAGTATGTTCGACTACGCAAAAAAAAACAAAAAATGAAAATATAAATTCACCATTTACCATTTAACGCATAATTTTTTATACACACAGAATTAAAATTGACCGTGAGATACACAAAAGAAAAAAAAACAAAACATCTCGAAAGAATTCAAATTAGCGAAATCTAGGTAATAAAATTTCTAGATTCTATAATATTCGATACATTATAGAGCAATTTGAAGCAAAAAATAAAAAATTTGTATTAGGATTCTAGAATTCAGATTTTTGATTTTTCGTATTGTTACATAAAAAAACAAAATTTATGTTTAAAGTCATAGTCTAAAATAGAGAAATACAAGATGAAAAAATCCAGAATTTTTGAAAATATGCAAATATATTAGATTTTTCAAAATATTGGAATTTTTAATAAACAGGTGTCCTAATTTGTACCATTGCAAACAAAATTATTTTTGGTAAAACTATTAGATGTGTATATGAATCGTAAAATTTTTTTGTAAATTTCTTCTTAAAAATTTTATACGATATAAACAAAATCGTTCGTATTTAAAATATACCAATAAAAAAGCATAATTTAATTTAAGCTAATCTAGTCTAGAAAATAGTATTTAAAATATGTTTTCAAATAAAATCATAGTTTTTCAAGTTATAAACAATCAAACCTTCATAATTCATATAATCGCTTATTAAAATTTAAACTTGACCTATAAATATTGTAAAATGTAAATTTTTGATTTGAATTGACAAGATCAATAAATTCCTAATCTCAACCATTCAAATTATTAAATATAAATATACATCTTATTTTGTTTGATTGTTATTATTTAATTTTCATTCACCATTACAATAAAAATATAAATTTTCAAATTAACTTCATCTAATCACTTTTAAATGTTTCAAAAACATTGTGTACAAAGAATTTAAAAATTGACTATGTGTAAAAATATTTGATTTAAAGTTTAAGAATTTAAATTAATATCGAAATTATATTTGCAACAAATTTTGCATAAAAAACCACATTTTGAAATCTTTAATATAAAAGATTCATATTTCCGCAATAAGTATGGTTCTGTTTTTAAAATAGTCAAGCATTTGAAAATATCAAAAAAATACACTTAAAGATCAGTTGGAATTTAAATGAAAGTTTTGTATGCCTTGATAGGAATGAATTTCAATTTATATCATGATCAGAAAAAACTGACAATCTGAGCACGCCAAAAAATTTACATTCTGCAAATAAGCCAGCCGTTTTTAAAACTAACCAATGAAGATTTACGTACAAGAACGGTCTTAAAATTTTCTAGAAACATACATGAAACCAATAAAACTTTAATGTAAGGTAGAGGAATTGTGACGTTTTAAATCGTCCCCTATTTTTTAGTTTATAGAAAAATATTTTCTATAAATTTATAATTAAATATTCAACCCCCGAAAATTTCTTTCATTTTAATCTATGTTTAATAATACCAGTTCAAACATAAATAAGCCTAGGAAACAAGAGAGTGACCGCACCAATTTCTCGAGGAGCGTTCACGATACCAAATCTCTTTTCCACAACTACCACACCCACGGTATGATACAGCCAGGGCAGGACAGGAATAATATGTATTAACAATGAATTCAACATGATGAATAATTGAACGTAATAATTAAAAAAAGTTTTAGAGACTAAGATATGGAGGAAAAAATGAAGGAAGAACATTGTTGAATATTAAGAGCTTGCTGATAGTAGTGTACATTATTTCATTAAAATTCTATATATTTGGGAAAAATTAATGTTTATTTATTGAAATTTTGTCATTTGATTTGTGAAAATGAAAAATTATATTCGGCAAATTAATCTTGTCAAAATTATTAAAAATTTAAATAAAAAATTGTCATTGGTTAATGTAATCATTACCAATGCAAATTAGTTTTTTTTACGAAAATTGACATAAAATGATTCAAGATGTTTTACTGGAAATCAAGAGGTTTTAAAAATATTGATTTAAATGATTGATGATTGGTTTAAAAAACCAAAAAGAAATTATATAAAGAAATTCGTTCTAAATAAATATGCATAAAAAACAATCTTTAATTTTATCTTCGTTTTCTCACAATTCTAATCGAGATCAATCCAACAAACAACCAACTGTAAAAATGAATTAATTAATGACATATTGTTAATGGCAATTTTTCTTTGCAAATTGAATAACCTTTTTTTAGAAAAATATAAAAAGCTGTTAATTTGTTAAAAAAGTTATAATAGGGTAAATAAAATAGTAATTTGTGTTATGCATACTTAATGCTGTTTGCTATCTACTAAATAAAAAAATAGGGCTTTATTTTCAGATATAGGTAAATTAACAAAAATAATGGGCGTTAAATCGGCTTGTGAAAGCAATTTTCCAAAGAAAAAAACTTCCAACTAATTTTTGGTAATGATTGAATAAACAGTTCCAAAATGCTGTTGCGAAACTACTTTTCTTGAAGATTTTAAATTATGTATGTATCATTAAAATTTTTTAATTGTAAAAATATTGTTGTCGGGTTTAAGCCAAATAGGGGTTTTTAAAACATAACCTAACAAAATAGCAATAAAAACCAACCTTCTTCTTCATTTTAATTGATATATATTTAGAGAATAAAATCATAATTAACTATAAAAATATTTAAAATTAAATCTCACAATTTTTGATTAAAACAATAAATAAAGATCTAAAATATCATTTCAATTTGTCTTCCTCTTTTTGAAAAAAATACCACCAACAAGAGTTTATTAGTATCTACTGCGCTATTTTGGTTGGGCTAAACTGTCCCTTTTTAAGAAATGACAGTTGTCATTTTTATTTCCTTTAATAATTATCTTTTATACACGCTTAGGCTTATTTTCTATCTTAATTAATCTATTTTCAACAAATATCCTGTATTTCCGCTTATTTATCCAATTCGAAAAACAGTCTTCTACTATTCTTAAAAAGTTATTGAAATTAAAACAACTACAATACAAAAAAACAAAATAATAGAGTAATTATACATACTTCCGCTTTTATGTTTTATATTTAATATGAAAATGCATTTTTATAGAGAAAAATCTGCAATGATCATGGTTGGGTTTTATGTGTCTATAAATATTGTAATTATTCGAATTTATTTATTTATAAAGCCTCTTATAATGTATAT
This sequence comes from Edhazardia aedis USNM 41457, assembly GCA_000230595.3. Taxonomy (NCBI): domain Eukaryota; kingdom Fungi; phylum Microsporidia; family Culicosporidae; genus Edhazardia; species Edhazardia aedis. The sequence continues at coordinate 335,012 of AFBI03000030.1, forward strand.
TTGTGCATAATGACCATATTTATTTAAGTAACTCTGTTGTCTTTGATTTTAAGAATTTCACAATGTGTGACTTAAGATTCTGACTTTTGAAAACTTTGATTTAAAATTAAAATTTCATAAAAACCAAAAGATAAGAATATTTTTTTTGCTTTTTTGAAAACATTTTTTAGCTCTTTGGGGTGTCAAATACAAAACACTAACTAAATAAAAAAGTAAACATGTGTTGATTGTAAAGTACCTTGCACAAAACAAGTGCTTCAAAAGGCGAATAATAAGGATAAAAAATCAAAAATCTAATGGAATATAAAACCTCATTTTAAAAACACTTTTTGTATTTCTTCCCATGTAGTGTAAATTTTTTAAGCTTTTATAAAAGTCTGTTTCATTTTTAAGAGTTTTTAAATATATTTGTGATTGCGCTAACAAAGATACGTCTAATATAAATAGAGTTCAGTTAATCGTTATGATTTATTAGATTTTTATCACAAAATTTCAAAAATATATTGCTGTATCTTATCCATATCAACAGTAAAAAATTATTTTTCTAATAACTATACAGGAAAAACCCCAGAACAAAATTCAAATTACATAAAAATTTTGTATGTTTGGGAATACGAAAAGATGAAGGAGAATCAGTGGTGTTAAAAAAATATAATGGGATGAATAAGAAGGAAATGTTGGACCTTCTTTCATTTGTATTGAACAAATAAATAAAACTTACAACAAATCAATTTTGTTGTTTTAAATTAGCAACAAATATTCCTTTATAATTAAATCTTGTGCCTACAAAATAAAAACCAATTCAATTGGAATTTTAATAAAATTACAAAAAAAATTTTCAACAAAATAAAAATTACAATGTATTTTTATTGAAGCTGGTACGAATATCGTGTAAAAAAGGGCAAAAATATACTGTATTATGACGTTGTCAAGATTAAACGCGGTGACAGCACATTTCATAATGTTAAATACTTCTACGGACATTCTAATTGCGTTGTTTTTCTCTGTTTCATTTACTCATTGTTACTAATTCTAGCTACCGAAATCGTTTATATCGAACTAAAATACAAAATATTTATTGCTTTAAGAAGCACTCAAAAGACCCGCAAGGCTACTCTGTAATATTTTTTTTTCAGAAGTTTGTTGACAAAGTATTCAAAGCTTGATTGAATTTTCAATCATAAGTTTTTAATAAAGAGTTTATTCATGCTTAAGTTAGTCAAGCGTTATGATAATTCTAGAATTAATGTTAAGAATTAACTTATGCCATTTTAAAATATTATTTTTATTTCTATAAATTTTCAATTCAAGTTTACAATGACATTTTTTTCAACATAATATAGAAGATACAGACAGTGTAAATTAAATAGAAGAATTAAGTAATACATTGCTTGAAATAAAAATTCGAATTTTTTATTTGAACGAAGGTTTTTTTAATCAGGCATAACTCACGAATACCGCTGTACAATACAGACATTTTTTTTAGATTTTATGGTTTTCATAAAATTCCAACGGATAATATCGTTTTAGATTTTATGAAAAATCTATTTTTTCTAAGAATTGAACAAAAATCCCCAACTTCAACATAATGGTAATAAAGTGTGTTTTTAAATTCATTTAATACTTTTAGAAGAAAAAAACAAGTATATCTGAATTAAATATAAAACACCCATTAAACATAGCCAAAGTTTTTACTATATAAAAATTGATCATTCAATCGTATGTGGTACAAAATTGTATGGTATTTCACTTATAAATAAAATATACATATCGAAACAACCTTTTATATTACAATACTATCATACATACAATGATTACAAGTTAAATACAGCCAGTATAAAAAACATAGTATAATAAGTCCTAATTGAATATGTTAAAATTTTGTATGAAAGTGGTAGAGCTAAATGTTTTTTTATCTTTCATTTTGAATTTATACTGTTAAAAATTAGTTTGTTTAAAGGTTCCATATATTACAAATAGTGTTTTCTTTAAGATATTAAAACCTTATGAAAATATACAATAAAATCTAAAAAACATAAAATACAACAGATTTCTATAGCCGGACCTACACATTTACTTTTAATGATTTAGGAAGCCGGAATAGAGAAGGTCAATATTTCGACTATCTAACTTAGTGTTATAGGCAACTCAAAAATAAAAATCATACAGAAAAATTAAATAATTTTAAATATTCCCTGTAAAGAAGATGATATGTATGTATATATTTGTGAAAAAAAATTCATAATATCACATTATATAAATAATATTCTTTTATGCATAAAAAACATGTAAACAATTTTTATTTCATACTATATGAAAAAAAGGCTATGAAGTATTATTTTATTGTCTCAAAATAGTGGCTCTATTCAAAACGCTTTTTGAAATTCAAATTTCTATATAGCATGTAAAAAACTTCGTTTCAGTGTTTATACTATATTAAAGACTTTTCACAACCATCTCAATAAAACTTCTCGACAAATTTTTATTAGATTCTATAATATTTACTTCACTAAAGGCGATTTCTTCTGTTAATTCATATAAATATTTTAAAAACAAAATTTTGTCAAAGTATTATTAATACCATATTTAATTTTTGAATCAATTTTTTTTTATTTTTTGTGTTAATTATTTTATAGGCATAATTTAACAACACACATAAAGTATTCATTACGTTATTATACTTTCTAGTTGCTTACTTTATATAATTATGCTTATCAATACGTAAATTAATCTAATAGAGAAAATTTTTATTATAAATTTGTAATAAACACGAAAGAATATAAATTTGAATTTTATCTTTTTTGCCTCAAGTTTTTTGCGTTCAAGCGATATATATATATATATTAATCACCACTTTCTTTTATTATTTTTTTCCTGTTATAAAAGACATAGATTGAAAAATCGCTAAAGTTTTTAGATTTTATTCTTAAACCAAATCATTCCACTTGATAATTTAACAATGTAATTATGAAAATTTACCTTAAATATATTGACCCATATCTAAACAAAAGATCTTTTTCTTTCAAATACATTGAACATAATGCTAAGACTTAACATGATTATATCGTAGAAAAACCGAAATATAAAAAGCTAGCTAATATGAAACCAAAAAATAGCAACTTTTTACAAAATAAAAATCATTAAAATTTAAGTATGAACTTTTTTTATGTATCTAGTAAATACATGTTGCTGATCTACGTAATTTTCACAAGAATCACACAATTACAAAACAAACAATAAAAAGAAATTTTTATTTCAATGTGAGAATATTTTTAAAAAATTCAATTTACTCGTCTGACCTATTTTTTTACTTTATTATCTTAATTATAAGGTTTAATATGGAATACAGGTACGTTTTTATTACAATAAAATAAATGTTTTGTCCTAAATTTACGCAGTATGCTTGAAATGTGTAATTAAACAACAAATCAAAACAATCCAGGTTTAATAAAACAAGTGAAAGATTTAAAATACACTTTATCATATAAAATGAACTCTCAACAGAAACTGTAATATATTTTTACATCAATTTAAATGTTATTTTAGCGCCTTTCTTATAAATGTAGATATTGTCAAGATTATTTTTGTAAATTGAATCACTGACTGATTTTTAAGCTTCGTTTAAAATTATCCATGTAGAATTATTTGGTTGAAATTATACAAAAACCTTTTTAATTTACGGCTAATTTTATTTTTCTTCAATTTTTGTTCATGTTCGTTTTTTTTATAGAGTTTTAAGATTTAAATACTGTTAAAAAACGAAAAAAAAAGAAAAAAAATTGTTGAAAACACAAAAAAATGTTTTTATATTTATATTTAACAAGAATTTTTTAAAATTGTGAAAAAGATAAATTTTATCCAGAACAAATGCTTGAAATTTTTCAATAACTGCATAAATGTTAATTTAATTTATAATGTTAACAACTACGCATAAATTTACACATAAAAACTATTTTTTGTGACCGTCAGTTACAATTTAAAATAAATCTATAGCGGTTCAAAGTATGCAATATCCCTAAATAGATCAATTCTAAAATGCATGTATTATAAATATTTATAAAATTTTTTTTGTGTGGTATTATGCAATATCGGTAGACTAAAATTTTTATTTTTATTAGTGTTTTCTAAATGCTAACACGGATTTATGTTAACAAAAATTATTAATAAACATTATTTAATGTTTTATGCAACATGTATTGCTAACATAATATTTTATATGGTCAATTAAAAGAATATAATAAATACAGACATAAAACCTTATTTTTGAATTTTGTGTGCTTTTGGTCTATAGCACAATGTCAAAAATAAAAAAAACCCCAAAAAAGAAAAAATGAATACTCATTTATTTCTTTTTTTCAGCTAATGTTGTACCATTGGCAAAACTTATAATAATTTTTAAACGATTTTGATGTGTTAGATTTTCCATAATTTTACTTGAATACACGTAATGCCTTGTTACTAAAGGGATGATACTTTTTAGTATTTTCTATGGCATGAGAGTGAGTCATCACATATTCTATGCCTCTTTATAGTTATTATATATGAAAGCATACATTTATTATAAAAAACTTGAAGGGAAAATTAGAAAGTAATAAATCTTTATTTTAATCTAATATCGTAAATACAGAAAAAATTTTGCATCGCATCCAAACAGAAAAAGATTCCCTACTGTGTGTATGTTGAATGTTTTACATGGGTACTTTTTATTGTATGATGTCAATAGTGAAAAAAACATTTTATTATATTCCTTAAATTTAAGTAATGAAAGAATAAAAATGCTTGCTAAATAAAAAAATTTTTATCGAACACTTTTTTTATTTACCAAAAATATATACATTATATATAAACAGAAAAAATAAATTGTTATATGCGTTTATAATGCATATAAGTTTCTTTATAGGAAACTTTTAAAAATCTTCACACTCATAATGGAAAAAGACATCGAACAATAAAGTCTCAAAATTACTTGTGTAGTATATTTGTAAATGCTTAGCTTGTTGTATTTAATTATATAAGATTTTAGTGATAAGCAAAGCAACAATGTTTTCAAATCCAATTTTATTCATAAGTAGTAATTTTAAATTCTACTAATACTTATATATATATAGATTACATGGTTTTTTGTGTAAAAAAATTTTTCGTCGCTCTTAGTTAACAGATATTCATATCAAATACTTATAAACTTCAACTTATATATTTATCCATTGTATTTGCTACCATTCTTTCAAATTAATTGTTTTTTTAATATTTTTTTGCTTCTATAAGATTAGATGTTTGTTTTTTATAAATATTAAAAAATATTCGAATAGCAGAAGTATAATTCAAGAATAAAATATATGATGGGTTTTTTAGCATCAATTTCACTTTCTGATTTTTAAAGCAACCTTTTTACGCTGAAATATGAAAAGAAGAACATTTATTTTTTTATTCTACCATTTTTCTTTTTCATTTTTTTTAAGGCTTTGGATTAATGAATTTTCTTTAATAATGGATTCATACAATGAGGTTATTATTGATAAATTGTGTTAAAAAAGTAATGCGGCACCAGCAGATCTATATTCCTGTTTTTTCTTTGTAGTATGTGTTATTATAAACCCAGAAAAAAAAGAGGTAGAAAAAATCGAAGAAATAAAGAGAAGAAAGAAATGTATCAGAATAATCCAGAATATAACTTTAGATCGTTATTAGTTTAATTAGGTTTTGCTATTGTCACCTTTTATTTTTATTGTGAATATATATCATTATGGTGTTTAGCAATTCTTGTAATAAGAATATTCAAGAATAAACTAAATGTGGTTTATTACGTCTTTCTCATAAACACCGGACCGCTAGAATTCGCTAAAGACAGCGTTTTATTCATTTAACATAGGATATTAATTGAAATTTCTTCATTATGTCACAATGTTTTTTAAATGTATCTATTTTTTTATAATGAAATTTTTTTTCAGTAGCATTAAAATGATTAAATATAGCAAACTAAATATATAGTGAATATTTTTTATATTTGAATTCACAGCAAATAATGGTTCACATATGTTCTAAAATTTTTTTTATCATGTCAACGTCAGTTTTTACCTTTTTAAATATTTTTTTGAAAATGGAATGAACGCAGTTACTTATATTTTTTTTATAACTAAATTTTTTTTACTTTCTTATAAAATTGTTAAATAAAGAGCATAAAGCATTTTTGGCTGCATAAATTATAAAATAAGTTATTTTCATATTAAATTTATTATATGAACGCAAAAAAGATTTTTCAAATTGAATTGGAAGCCAGTTTCTAATGTTTTGCAAGATTTTTCATACAAATTTATATTCTGTAGCTTAAAAGGTAAGAATTACGACTTAAAAATCTTAATAACCAATGGATAATAAAAAAATTGTAATGATTATATGCAAGAGAATAAAGAAAATACATATAAAATATCATGCAACCAATTAAAATAATAAAAGCAATTTTTTAACTATACGGTTTGATTTAATAAAGCATTAGCTTTGGGTTTGAAATTTGTTTAAACGAAGTCATGCTCAGATTCTCTTATTTATTGAATAAAACCAAAAAAATATTCCGATTCGAATTTCACATGATATGGCAAGTCAATAAAAAAAAATTTGTATTTTGCTATTAATCAGCCTACTCTAAAAAAGTAACATGTATTTGATTTGTTTTTTTATTGATTAAAAATATGAAATCGAATATTATGTTTTAGATATTTAAAAAATAGTAGTTTGTCCGTTTGTTCATTTTTATATATTGTTTTATTTGATTATATGTTTGAAGTTTTGACTGTTTGTAAAGACTGAAATTTTATTGATATCATAAATTTAATAATTAATGTATTTTGGATTTTTGTCTAGTGGTTCTAATGTATTGGTGAAATTCAGTTCATTGAATTTAAGTAGAAAAATGATTGTATCTAGAAAGTTAAAATTGTCTATAAATACACAAATATTATAAATAAATATGTCTTACAAAATTATTAATTTTATTTATAATTTTAATCAAACACAATTAACCAACACATTTATTGATAGAATATCAAAAAATAGAAAAATTTTAACATTCGATTCATCAAAATGATTTTGTATATGCGAGAAATTATGATAAGAATTTTTTTTTCTTACATCTATTCAATATTTGTTTAACATAATGGTTTTATGTTTTTCTAAGAGATTTTATTGTATTTAGTTAAAAATTTTTTTCTAGATTTCCTACCTTTTAAAGGTTTACCAAATAACATTGTTATAATAAAAAAAGTTAGTGTTTGATGAGAAATTTTCTAAAACGTTTTTAGTATATTAATTTTATTTGTTTATTTGATGTGTTTTATTGTTATTTTTAGATACGATTTTTGATATTTGATAAGCGAATGATATTTTATATGATGATATTGATGAGTTAATTGGTTTTATAGTATTTATGATATTTTGTACTTTATAAAAATTGTAAACTATAAATATAGTGTTTTTAAAATAAATCTAATACAAAAAATTCATATATAGTATATCTAGAATAGCTTTTTCATACACATCCGTTATGATATCATGCTTTTTTGATTTTATTAAAACTTAATTGCTATTTTAAATCCTTTTTTTGCATTTTGTCGCAATGAATAATCTAATAATTTTTTAGGGTTTATGCTTTAATAGTTCTTTAAATTATCTTCAGAATCAAGAATAATTCTATAAAAAAATATATAAAATTTCTTGTACTTAAAAAGGCAATTTATAGAGAAATTAAGTAAAGATATCTAATTTGAATCTGAAATCTCATGTTTTTATGATTGTTAAAATCAATGATTTAAAGAAAATTTTGGGAACATCAAATTATCAAATCTGTTGTAAACCAAGATTTTTAAAGTTTTTGTGTTTAATTTAAACCATTTTTAGCGTTTTTATACAATCAGGAACCTCTTTTTTTTATATTTTCAAATCGGCTATAAATGCACTTATATTATTCATGCAAAAAATCAATTTGTGTAACAGATACAAATATGTTAAAAATCTTTAATATCTTGATGATATCAATATTTTTGAAAGCGTTACCACACTTTTTGGATCGCCAAAGATTTTAATCTAATACAATAAATCTAAAAGAATCGTGATATTGTTTCAATCATTGTAAATAGAAATTTGTAAAATATACCAATATTATGTAGTTATAAGGTAGGCAGCAGCTGTTCAAGATTTTTTTTTAGTCTTAATTTGCGATAAAATCAAATTTTATCGAAGTTTAAAAGCAAAATCAATAATTTCTTAAGTTTTTCAAAACTAGATGACAATGGCTGTTCTTAAGCAAACAATTTTTGCAAATTCTTGTGAGTGCTACATAGAAAACTGTTTAATGATCTTTACTATATATTGAGAACACGTAAAGATGCATTCAAAATAAAAATTCTATGTGTTTCTACAAACAAACATATTCAAAAAAATCTTAATCTTATTGTTCCGCTTACTACATTGAGATATGCATAACAATTCTAAATCATAATAACATTATAACCCATATCAATTCTATTTTACTGAAAAATTTTTTTTTATTCATATGGAATACTAACTATATTTGTGTAAATTGATCTATTTATCTTCAATCATAAACATAAACCCGATGTATAGTCTTAAGACTAAAAAACAACAAAAATATACATCAAGAATATACCATATACAAGAGCCTAGTTTTATAGGATCCGTAATTAGAATTAAAAATAGCTAAAATTTATTTTTATTATTATTGTTTTGCAAATGGCTAAAGTGAATTAAACTGTATTTTCAAATAAATAGATAACATGATTTGATATTATATAATATTATATTGTGTGTTTTAAAACATTCTATTTGTTTTTTCTATTTCTTTTTTACATGCCTTTGTTTGAAACTTCATCGTTCATCCAATTTCTTCATTTACATTAGAATAGATATAAAATCGCTAATTGTAAAATCAAAAACATTTTTAATATTATGCATGAAATCTGAAAGTAACAAGTTCGGAATAAGCAGCTGCATCCTCAAAAGACTTTTTAAAACGATCAAGATTCTTGCGTGGCTTCTTTTGTTTATTTATAAAAGCTTATATAGCTTACTTAAAACATATTGTTTTTTGTTTTAAGATTCGCACTAATTAGGTTTCATAGCTTTGTGATAGCAGAAATACTTTAATAATCACCTGATGACACCCAATGTTTCAAACAGAAACAAAGTGTTTTAAAACGGAGCAGAAACATACCAAAATATTTGTGACTTTTAAGCATGGCAAATATATCATTTGCCAACAAACAATATTTATTGTTTAGCTGTGATACAAATTTTGGCAGTATGTACTTTAATATTTTTTTTGAAACGATACCGATTTTTAATAATTCTAAATTATACCACATGAAAAAAAAATTGATTAAATAAATCGTGATAAAAATTACGTTAGGATGTAGTGTATAAAAACAAGAGCAAACTAATATTGTATGAAATGAATTCTTAAAGATCAATTAAAAGAGATTATATATAGTGGTGAGGCCTAAGAAGTTCAATATGATGCAAGTATAAAAAAAATATGCTTATTAATATTCATCGAAGTCACTAAAATATAAATTACAACATTGGAAAACCTAATAATGTTAACCGTTTGGTTATTTATTTGAAATAAGAACCAGAATAGGACATTGGTTTTGATTTATATTTTTTATCGATTCAAAGCCACTTTTGTCTAACTATTTTCTACTTATTTAGTTCTGTTGTGATTCTGAATTAATATTTTTAATTATCTATCTTTTTCAGCCTTAGGCTCTAATTTCACTATACAAATGTTTTTTCAAAATAACCCTTATGAAGTATGATCATTGTTCACTTTTTCTATTTATAAAAGCTTTTTAAAAGACATAAATATTTTCAAAAATACAAAACTAAAAAACTAAAAAAGCGATAGTACACAAATATATCGATAAATTTGAGATTTGTGACTAATATCGCAAAATTCTTTAACTAAAATTTAGAGTCCAGAAAATAAAACAATTAAGAGCCACAACATGGAAATTGGATTACAAAATGAATTTTTTTAGCATGAAACAAGAAAAGTGCATATCATTGATCGTTGTTTCATTTTTTATATTTAGTTTGTAAATAGTTTTTGTAAAATTTAAAGGTTTGGAATTCAAATCTTATAGAATATGATTTACATGTTTATTATTACCAAAGATTTTAGAGAGTATTTTAGTAACCAATAAATATATTATTGTTATTATATAGTATATTTATACCAAAGAAATCCATAACACACCACAACCTTTGCGATCATTTAAATCTAACATCAAAAAAGAACTATAAATGAAAAAAAAATTTAGGGTTTTTGACATTTAAAAAAACTGTTTGCTTTTATCAAGTTTAAAGCGGGTTTTTCAAGAAATAAAATGATAAAGAAATGGTTCATGCGGATAGGGAATTTTGTTCTTTTTTGTAAATTTTATTAAAAATTTTTTAATTGTTATAATCTTTTTTTAATATAAATTTTGTTTAAATGTATGTGTTTTTGTCCTGTAACACTAGGACATCACCATATTAAAAATAAAATTCATGAACGCTAAAACATTTTACTATTATATTTATTTAAATTATTATTTTTGACGTCATTAAAATAACCACCTTTTATCCTATTTTTATCACTAATATTATTAATGTTGTTACTGATACTATTGATATTTCTACTACTATTACTATGGCTAAATCTTTTAAACATTTTTCTCTCTCTTTTAATTTCATTTTTTTTAAATTTAAATACCTTTTTGTGATTTTTGTTATCTCTCTGATAATCACGTTCACCAAAAGGAAATATCGTATATTAGAAATTATATTGTAAAAAAAATGTAAAATGTTGTTTATTAATTATATTTACTAATTTATATTCCAAACTACACATTTATTTTATTAGAATATTTAATTAAGGTTTTATGTGGTAATTTATACCACAGTTTTAATAGTTCATATTATAAAAAAGTTATTTTCTAAAGAAATATTATTATTCATTAGAAAAAACTTTTAAAAACTTGAATTAAGTTTAGTCTAACATGAAAAATATTACGGGTGTTGAATTTTTTATGATCAAACATTTTATGCTCGAAATTAGCTATAAATAGCAAATTTCATAAACTTGATCAATATATACACACCTATTTTTTGAAATTATAACATTGTTTTTCAATGGAATTTTTCTATATAATATTAAAATACATATATATATTGATCATTATGATCAGTACCATTCAATAAGTATGTTTGTTAAAGTAGCTTTAAGGATATAAATAAACGAATATCTATAAGAAAGTTTTTATTTAGTAGTAATATTCTATATGAATCTATCAAGTACCTGTTGCTAAATATTAAATTGTCTCACTATCTTCTAAACCCACTATTTCATAGCCAATTGGTACCACAGTTTAATTGCTTAAGCGGTATTTTTTTAAAGAAAATTATTTCTTTTTTATCAATAAAATGTGAAGATAGATTTTTATATTCCAATTTAAGGATTGCGACAAAAAATTTAGAAATGAAAGTTTTGTGGTAAAACAAGATTGTTCGTAAAAGAACGAAATTTATAATAAATCGTCAACGAATTTCGGATAGATTGTCAATTATTGAGGTTTTTTTAGTACGACTTGATTACTATGTGAGATAACTATCAAATAACAGTAATAACATTTGAACTTTGATCAAAAATACAATTATAAGTTAAAAAAATCGCATTATTTCAAATAAATTATTAAATATATGCATTAGTTTAGTTTTTTCGTAATTGGTTGGTAATCTACCAGCTATTATTTCATGATTGTGGTTAAAAAATGGTGTAAACACTATAAAAACGCATAATGAAGCAACTATTATGTATTAAAAAAAAGTTTTTTTAAAATAATCCATTTATATTGCTTTCATAAATGAATTTTTAGTTTCTAAAAATAGGGTGATTGTAAAAAATATAAAGCTATTCGTATGTTCAAGTCAATATCACCATCATATAGTATTTTTCCATGATAAATATCGATTTTTTGACATTTTTGCAGCATGTTAATATATTTACAACTTAAGCTAAACACAGCTTTATTAAGTTTTACAAATATAAAATAATTAAAAACATTTTACACATCAAAGAACTTTATCATGAAAAAAATCTTAGCAAAGTTAATTATTGCATCAGAATTTTAGTAAAATATATCTTTTTTGTCTTTTCCACGTATTTAGTTTGCAAAAAATTGTATTTATTTTAAGCACCAAGATAATAATGATTTTGCAAATATAGAAAAAATACTATCAGTTAAAAATGTTTAAAATGTCACATATCAAATGATTTTTTGTAATAATCTAAGTACTTTCAAGAATACAAAAACTTTACAATTGTTTGGAGACCTTTTGACATGAAGTCCGAAAATATTGATTTCTCAAAACCGTAAACTGCAAAAATTATAAATATTACATCGTACTAACGACCTTGACAGCCCACAATACAGAAGGGTAATAAAAACCAAATCTGTTTATGATTTAAACAAAAAACAAGAAAAGGATGTAAATGAAATTTTTGAAAAAGAAAAAAAGAGAGCATATAAAAAAGAGGACCCCCAAAAAAAACAAAGAGAAAATTTTGCGAAGAATAAACTACAAAGAAGAGGCGAAACGGCAGTTCGGGAAGCACCATCCCTCATACGCTAATATATCCAACGTTGGACTTCCAAGAATGAAATACCAAATATGATAAATCAATATTCAAGAAATTTCTTTAATTTTCGTATTTTACAATACTAAAATTTATTTTTGTTCAAATAAGAATATCTAAAATATTTGAAGTAAATAGAGAAATATACGTTTATTGCGAATTATTTATTGAAATATAATAACTTGCAAGTTTCTCTGTAAATTTTTTACATATTTATTTTAATTTTTTTCTGTTATAAAAATAGTTATATTAAGTTGTTTTAAAATTTTAGTTAAATTTTCTTTTTTTGTTTCTACAAAAAAAAATACTTTTTTAAAATCAAGATTAGGGGGTTTCATTTTGTATAATAAATAGCTGAATACAATAAAAAAATTGCTAAAATAACAAAAATATAGAATATTGATATTGATTGAATCAGCAATATTGTTAAAAATTATTTTTTAAACTTTTATATCTTAGTTTGCTTTTAATGGTGTTATACATAGAAAAAGGCTTTTTGTTTATGCAATTGTTATTTCTAGTCTACCAATTTCTTGCGTCAAAAACAAAAAATTTACCTTTATAAGGTTTTTTATATTATAAAAGAATTGATAAACTTATTAATTTGCGTTTTTTTTGAATTTTGTTTTCTATCTTTTGTTTAATAACAAGATTATCAAATAATCATGGATAATTGAAATTATACTACTATATAAGTGATCACTTACAATGATATATAATATTAATTGCGGTTTTCGATGTATATATCTGTCTTATACATTGTGTTCATTTAAGCAAATAATTTTATTGTCCGGATAAAAAATAAATTCATAAATACAAATATAATAAATTAACCTACCTAGGATTTTTAATAAAAAAAATTATATCAATTAAAATATTTTAGTTAAAGTATAGAACATATTAATGACACTAACGTGAAGTTTTTATAACTAAATGTTCAATATTCATAATCTACCATCAATTTTTTTCATATTTTATGCTGCCCAAAAAAATTTTTTGCACGGTTTTCATTTTTATCGACATTTTTGATCGACAATTTTGTAATTATTTGTGTTGAAAACACTAATTTAATAATCTACATATAATATCAAATCATAAATTTTATGCAATTACAACAGATCGTGTGTAGATAACCAAAACACAAACCATAAAGTTTCGAATGTAGAAACTATTTGACTGTAATATACTTCAAAACTTTTAAACAATAAAAAGATAACCAAAGGTGGATAAAAGAGGAAGAAACTGAAGAGAAAGACAAAACGATCAAAGTGAAAAATAGACATCTGAAATTGATTTTTAATGTGAAATAAAATATTAGATTGTAAAAAAAATTTAAAAGCTTATTAATTTTAAAAGTTTTAAGTCTTTAAATCAATTAAAAAATTTTTAACTTTTCTCCTGTCCCGAGCTGGCCGCAGAACATCTCCCACTCAATATATTATTTAAAATTGTTGTTTCGCGACATAAATGTATATAATTTATAGTTTTTATAAATCAAAGAAATTTCAGTATCCATTTAAAAGAGAAAAAATTTAAATACTATAGGGTTCGAAAAAATAGAAAAAAATGTTTAAAACGCTGCAACAAAATTACGAATTTTATATCAAAAAATGTGTTAAAAAGATTGGCGAATATTATAAATGAAAAGAATCATATGATTCTGTTAATCATATTTTATTGAAATTATTTCTTTATACTGTTTTTGTGATGTATTAATGCTACAACTAAAAAAGCATTTTTCAATCAAAATCTTAAAAAACGTCATTTTTGTGCAATGCGCAGTTTTTATACGTCAAAAACAAATCAAAACAAGAACATGACATGTTATACGTTTGAGAAAAAGAAATAAGATATCACCATATCAGAAATGAACTGAAAACAAATAAAGAACAAATTTTTATATTAAAAAAATGTTAATTTAAAAAGTGGCGTAAAAGAGCTTTTTGTGTCTCTAAAGTCTCTCCATATACACAAATTTATATTTCCTCTTTTTGAATTGGCAATTTCTCGTATATTTGAATCAAGGGCATTTTATTAAAAAATAAGCCTTCACTCAGAAATATGTGGTACTATATGATTTTCTAGACCAGAAAAAATCAATTTATCCTTAATAAGCCTTAAGTAATAAAATATTATAATTTATGCAAAAAAATCAGTTTTATTGACAAAGTACAAAAAAAATTGTATATTGTTTATGTATAATACAATCATACTAAGTTAAACACTTGGTACTTGAGAAATTTTAGAGATAATAATGTTATAATGAGATTTTATCAGATTTAGTAGTTTTTGATAAGGTTAAAACTAAACAATAATATTATTGTTTCGATAAAGGTCATTTGTAAACACAAAAGTTTCATGTTGCCTATATTATCCTAAAGGTAAATAAATTATATGTGGTCGTAAAAATATAAACAATAAACTTTTTCTTTGTCTTTTTTAGGTGCTTAGCACTTTCCACCATATATATTTAAACAATTACAGAATTTTTTGTTTTTTCGTTAAAGAAACATTCTATCAATTATATTATTTATTCGTTACAGAAACAGAAACATTATAACTGAAATAGCACCTATAAAGTATAATTCAAATGATTTTATTAACTGTATATAAATATTTCAATGAAAACATGATTTTGACAATACTAAGTAAGAAGAAATCATGGATAAAAAATACAGGTATCAGCCTGAAATAAGTCCAAAGATTTTTGCGACATTCCTCTATAATATTTATCATGGTCTCCCGAAAAAAGGTTCGGTATCATATAAGCATACCTGAAGAAAATAAAACACATTTGATGAGAATAGCTTCTTCTTCTTTTTTTTGGCTCAAATAATTTAAATGGTTCGCATACTTTTTTTGCGTGAAGATAAGGTAAATCTATTTGCTAAAAAAATGATACCTGCAAGATAAACATGATATCGATGTTATAATCAATTTTCAAATAGAATCTTTATTTTGTATTTTACTGAATTGTTGCACAATTTAGGCCCATACCATAGAAAAGATCGAATTTTAAAATATATTTTCGTCTTATTATATCCATAAGTTAATTTTTTTTGCTTTCATCGCATAAAATATATTTTTAGGTAACATCCATCACATGTGTATGAGCGTGATTTTGCCGTGTAGATGGAGTAATGTATTGTTTACGCAGCTGAAATGTTTTATTCGGTGATATAAATATGTATAGGATGTTTTTTGGTTTTATTATCCACTTAAATAAGTAGTCAATACTAGTTATCAATAAATAATAATTAAATATTTTAATTCATTATTTATTTTAAAATATTTATTGAATTTATGATTTTGAAGGTTTTTATATTTGAACAATATTAGATCAAAATTTTTAAATTCAGAGTAAATCGGTGTAAAAATCAAAACTGAACGCAAAAGAATGATACTTGATGAATTGATCTTTTTTGAAAAAAAATGATCGGTGCATTTTGATTACATGAAAACTTTTAAATTTTAGTAAATAAACAATTATTGGGAGAATATTATTAATTTTTGTTGTTTCATCTACTCAAGCTAACCAAATCGGTTTGATAAAGGTTAAATGATAAATGAAAAATTTAATAAAAAGTTATTTTTCTGAATTACTGCTCCCTTTGGGAAACCAGTAAAATTGCTTTTTGATTTCTTATCAGAAGAAATCACCCCTTATGAATTTAATTTAAATCATAATTGGTCGATCAGTTTGTGATATGATTGGTTTAAACTGGCTGTAAAAAGATATAAATACTGACACGCAATTATTTACATGGTGAAATAAAATTTAAATTAAAATCTAAACTTAAAGCTATAACAGTTAATTCCAAAGATGTTTAATATTAATTCGTCAGGTGGTGATAAATCGGTAAGACCGCGAGGTCGATTGAGGCATCCAATTAAACGTTGAACTTTTTAAAATATAAGTTTTCGTCTAAACTAGAAAATATTTTAATGAATATTTATTGTCTAAATAATCATTTCTTTAGATCATAAAGATTTTAATGCAGTGTAATTGGCATACATATACATTTTTAGTAATAACTGGTCTGGTGTTATACTTTTCGTTTTTTATGTTGTTTATAATGATTCATTGCGAAATTCAATAGAATTTTTGTGATTATTTAACTTCTAACAGCATTTTTTTATCACATAAAATACTGAAGATCTTTAATAATTTTTTTACGAATTGGTTGTCATTTTTTGAAAACACGTTAAAAATAACTTTTATAAATCTATGAAATTTTGATTTTTAGTTCAAAACAAGATTACGAAGCCCCGCACAAGCACAAGCGACCAGCTTCGGTTCTTCGATAAAGATACCATTGTTACCAAAGAAAAAAAGATTAAAATAAATGTCAATAAAATATTGTCGGAATTTTAATATTCATCAAATTCTTTGTTGTTCTTTAAAGTATATGCAGCTTTTATAAAAAAACCTTTTTAGTTAACGCACTTTAATGCCACTATTCCTTAGGATCCTACGATGCTCGCACTGTAATGGGATTTTCTATTTTGTTGAATAAATTAATTCGCTTTGTTTTTTTATATGAAATTTAATGAGGATAGTTAAATATAAATGGTGTCAACTTGTTTATTAATTATAAATAATAAAACTAAGAATAGTTGGAACCATAAATAAATGAAAAGTTTTATAATTTCTTTTTTAAAAAAATAATCTTTTGATATTAAAGACTATATATGCCATTTTAGACCAAATTATTCAAGTAGTACCAAGAAGCTGGTTTTTCATTTTGGTACTCAAAGGATACAAAACATGAAAAATTTTTATTAAGTAGAAAAATATATTTTTTTGACTTTTAATAGAGTAAAAGTACGAAAGACAAATAGAAAAGAAATTTAATAACCTAAAAAACATTCTAATGTTTTTAAGCGGTGAAAAATTACAAAAATAGTTGATTTTTTAAAATAAATTTAGTGTTAATTCAAATATATTTGAGTAAAAATGTATAATACGTACAGAGAACATGCTCAATCTGGTATTAATGTTCAAAGAATATTTTTTTCTAAATTTAAAATATTTTTTTGTTCAAGTATTGTTACAAAAAATCAGGAACATTAAAAAACTGAAAAAATACTTATTCATAAAACTATCTGTCAAGTTGAAAATTGCATATTTAGAGGTACAGAAAGAATAACCTGTTATATGCGATATTTGTTGATAAAGTTAAATATTCTAGTAATCTTTAATAAAAAAAATGAACAGAATGTTTGTGCCGCTCAATCAACGTCATCAATTGCGTTTAAAAAAGTTCAAAAAAACGAAAATTCAACTTGAGATGCAAATAAGGCTGAAAAAGATTTACTTGATATATTATCAAATTAAAAACTATAGAATATAATATAAAATATTTGAATTCGTCTTTGATGGTTTTTAAGCAAAAAATTTTATGAATTTTTAAATATCCTGTATCCTCAGGAAAAAAAATATTGGATTATAAACCCAAAATATTTCTTTACAAAGAATAAAAAACTCATTAAGTAAAAAGCAAAAAATTCATTAAGAAAAAAATTCTTAAGTTATAAATAGTGTTTTCCACTATAGATACAACAGTTTTATTATTGGATAATTTTCATCTCCTTATATTTCAGAGATAAAAAAATTTTATTTTTGACGTTTCCTTGTTTTGATTTATCTCTCTCTGATATTTAAAGTATGGTCAATTTTTTGATTAAAATTGATCGTTTTTGATGATTATTTGTGCAAAATTGCCCAATAATCAAGAGTAAAAAAGATTGAATTTTCGATCAAAAGGTGGTTGGTCGTTTTTTATAAAAATGAGCTTACAAACAACTTGTACAATAAACATATCGCGAAAATGATTTTTATATTTTATATCACAACCAAAAAACAGTGATTAATCGGGGAGACCGCGAGGTCGACCCAGATTATCCAACTACTTAAATTATTTTTAGTTTAAAAAATTGTGTTAACAAAGATTTTTAAAATTATTTTAGAGAAATTTGTGTGTTGTTTTTTCTAAATTGCAACATAGAAGGGAACTTTTACGAAATTTGAATCGATCAAAAACAGATTTTTTCGACAAATCAGAAGGCAGGCAAAAACTGTGGAAATTATGTCGGGAAAATCAGGAATCGTTTTGAAAAAAATAAAGTAAAGTTAAAGGAAAAAATGAAAAGAACTGACAAATGGATGAAATATTGAAGAAGAACATCTTACAAGTTAATTAGAATTAAACTTCGAAAAATTTCTTTGTTTTATTAATAAATATCTGAAACTTTTGAATATTTAAAACACCGTCACGTGAAATTTTTTTTAAACTTTGAAAAATTGTATGACCAAAGATTTTCCAAAATAAAAAATATTTATAAATTCGTACAAATTTTTACATGAAAAATGGCATCAATAAAAATCTGAAATCAAACTTACAATAAACACATGAAAAAACAAGCATAGTTAAAAATTTCAAAAAAAAAATGTTATAAAACTTACAAGAGATTCATAAAAAAAAATTTTATTACAGCTAAAAGTTGCACAAACAAAGTTTATAAAATAGAAAAACAAACAAAAAATCTATGAAGACACCTTTTTAAATTGATTAATTTTTTAAATGATACTTTCGAAAAAAGAAAAACTAACAAAATTCCAAACAAATTTTTTTTTCGATGTGCCAATTATTGTATAATATGCATATTTTTTAACTAGTAAAAAAAGTAAGAAATACAGAAAAAAAGAGTGGAATCAGAAAATTACCGATTTGTAATAATAGGATAAATTTAAAGATTTTTTTGTCGTTTACGTGTTTTCTCAAGAGCAAATATTTTTATTCAATTTTAATTAGTTATATGAAGTTTCAAAGAAAATTGAGAAGAAAATGAACTGTTAGAAACTATAAAAATATCAAAGATACTAGTTAATTGACTAACAAAAGCAAAACTAGGGGCTTAAAAATAAGTTACACAAAAAACTAAATTAAATAAAAAAAATTTTAAATAAATAAAATAGTTTTTTCAACGACAATAACAAATTATACAATTTTTTTTAAAAACTTTCTTTTAACTTTTTCATGCGAAAAAATTGCATAAACAAATATTTTTTAAATTGAAACACTTATAAAATTTTCAAGAAACCTAGAATTTTTAATCTTTTATTTAAAACAGAAAATTCATTATGAAAATTTGAAAAAAAAATGTCGTGACATTGCCTATACTCAAAATATCGAAAAATATAGCTACTTAAATAAATATATCACACCCTAATTTTAAATTTTTACATTTCTTGACTAATTGAGCTAAATAATTCTTGTAACTAAAATATGTGGACCTCGAGTATGACAAAGATGTTGTACTCGAGCATAACCAAGTCCTTATTCCACAATCACTATACTATTAATATTCAAGGCTTATGGCAAGACAAGGAAAAACACAGAAAATTACATAAACAAAAAATAAAAAAAATTATGAGAAATTTCTCTGATATTTTCATGAAAAAAATGCATAAACGAAAATTTAAAAAAAACATAAATTTTTTTTTCATTTTTTTATTACAGAAAATTGCATAAACGAAAAATAAAAAAATATAAAATTAAATTGATATTTTCATGAAAAAATGCATAAACGAAAAAAGAAAAAAGAAAAAAAAATCTTGAAATTTTATTTTAATATTATAAACTACAAAAAAAATGCATAAACGAAAAAAAATCTAAGAAAATTTTAATTTTTTTTACCACAGAAAAATGCTTTAAACGAAAAAAATCTAAGAAATTTTAATTTTTTACCACAGAAAATGCTTCTAAGAAAAAATCTAAGAAAATTTTAATTTTTTTTACCACAGAAAAATGCTTCTAAGAAAAAAAATCTTTAAGTTTTCATTTTAATTTTTTTGATTATAGAAAATTACATAAACGAAAAAAAAATATGAAAAATTTTA
>AFBI03000030.1:359455-479490 GCA_000230595.3 Edhazardia aedis USNM 41457
TTTGGGTTGACCTTCTTCATCTTCTTCTTCATTTATTGGACTATTACGATCGGGTAATCTTTCATTTCCTGATAAAACTGCTGTTGATGGTGGTTCCTCGCGTTTTTCATCATCAACTGGCTGTTCCGAAATCGGTTCCAATGCATCAGGAACATATTCACCCGTTTTTTCACCTTTACCACCTTTTCCACCAGCAGCACCTTTACCACCTTTTCCGCCTTTTCCTCCAGCAGCACCTTTTCCGCCTTTTCCTCCAGCAGCACCTTTACCACCTTTTCCTCCAGCAGCACCTTTACCATCACCTTGTGATCTGTATCTTCCCGTAATACGTTTCAAAAAATTAATCAACCTATTTTTATTGAGAATTCCATCTTTGTCAAAGAAGAATTTTTTCAATCTGCTTCGATCATCTAGTAACTCCTCCTTAGTATTGCCTTCCTCATCATACAAATCATTTTTTACTTTACCTTTTTGATCAAGAACACCTTTTTCAACATTTCCATTTTCATCAAGTAATTCTTTTTTGATGTTACCTTTTTCATCCAAATTGTTGATATTCAGTTTACCCTTATCATCAGTTAGCTCTTTTTTTATATTTCCTTTTTTGTCGGTTAATTGTTTTTGCTTTTCAGGTTTGATTTTCCCTTTTTTGTCGAAAACTTGTTTTTTTATTTTTTCCTCATCACGCACCGGCTTTGCCTTATCAATACTCTCACCAGCAGATTTCACAGCACTTTCTGGCTCTCCAGGAATCATCTTTTCTTTTGCCTTATCCGCCAAGGTTCCCTTTTCATTTCCAATAGCACGCTTTATAGACTCTGCCTTCCCGGAATTTATAGTTCCATCCTTATTCTTAATCTTTTCTATGATCCTTCCGTCCTGATCTAATAATTTTTCTTCAATTTTTCCATCCTCTCCAAGTAACTCTTTTTTTACCTCACCATTATCATCAACTAACTCTTTTTTTACCTCACCATTATCATCAACTAACTCTTTTTTACCTCACCATTATCATCAACTAACTCTTTTTTCGCTTCGCTATCGTTACCAATTACTTCTTCCTCTATTTCATCATCATCACCAGCTACTTCAGCTTTCACATCGTCCTTTTCTTCAATTGATCCATCAGCTAATTTTCTATCTTTTCCATGAGTCTCTCTTTCAGAATGATCGCCTTTCTCGTAACTCTCTTTTAAGCCACCATAATTTTTAAAATTATCACCTTTCTTTTTATAAAATTTATTCATAGAAAACGGCTTACCTTCATTACCACTTGTCTTTGACCATTTTCTTTTGAAAGATGAATTTTTGTTGTCTGAATACACAGTCAGACAGTGCAAAAATATCATAATAAATCCATTAATTCGCATGTTGGGAAATAATCAAACTCTTTTTAAACTTAACTACCCCTTTACAATCAGTATCTTATCTCAACTTTTTTATATTCATAAATAGTTTTTATCATATTTCACATCAAAAATCACATCTTAGTCACTTTTGATAACCCTTTAACTCACATCAACGTGAAAAAAAATCATGCAATTCTGACACAAAAATATTTTAAAACATACAATACAGTTAAAATGCAATAAAATGTTACATATAATGTGTACTACATCTTATCGTCTTTTCACATGTTTTTTGTTTTATAATGCAATCGTGACGTGATATCATTTTATTTTTTTTTCTAAACTAAGAATTATCAATATGAATTTTGTAGAAATTTCTATATAAAATATAGAAAAAACTTTAAATAATTCGTATATATAGTTTTAAATCTGAAAAATAATGTATTTGCTGATTATCACAAAAATAAATCTTTAAACTATTATAAATAAAAAAACTTTGCTAAACTAATGCAAAGCACAACATTTGAATAATCAAAAACAAAAATCTCGTTTTAAACAATGTTTTACTTTGAATTTATCATTTTAAAAATTAAAAATTACAAATTATCCTTTTCAAAAGAGAAATTTTATATTTGTTAAGAAAACCAAAAAAAATATGTATTTTTTATAAAATTATGAATAAATTGTAATTTAATCAGCCCTCATACAAAATCGATCCAAAATTTTTAAAATATTTTTTTTCTTTAAAAACACATCGTATAAGCAAACATTTTACGTTCTTAATAAATTATTTCATGTTCATTAAAATTCAACTAAAAACTAACATTTAGCATACTTTTTTTGAAAAACATTAGAAAAATTAAGAAAAAATGTTTATTCACTTTTTTTTTGACCCTCTAATGGCACATTTTATTTAATTTTACATCAACTTCAAAATAACCTGTTTTATACGCTTTTGCATGTTTTGCATTAACTTAAAAACTATTTTTTTTACTTGCACAATGTATTTTAATTAAACGAGTTACACATTTCAAAACACATATTAACTATTTAAAATATATATTCAATCAGTTTCAGAAATATCAATATCATAGATCAATGATGTTTTTAAATTTTCAAATCATTTTCAAATTTACTTCCTCGGTTCTATCACAATCTCGTATTTATTAATTGGTTAAAATGGTCAGCCTATTTATTCTTAATTTACTAGCATAAAATCCTTATTAACAAAATTTATTCTAATTTACTTTTTTGGTGAAAACATTAAAATCCAGGTGCATAAATACATGGTCCAATACATAATTTGTAAATTAAAGAAAAAAATTAATTTATTTTAACAATTCAATAATGCATAATCATAACAGAAAATTTAGTTCAACTTTAGGTATTTAACCCCTTAGTATGATCCGTGAAAATGTGGAACTCTTGCAATACACGAAATAAACAAAATTTAGTGTAGGATGATATTAATCACCCTCATTAACCTATTTTAAGTTATTATATTAAAACATAGAGAAATTGAAAATAAAATTATACTAATTTATCAAAGATATTTTTTAAAAAATACATCATATAAATATACTACAATTATACACTATAATAAAATAATTCAAAATTTTTAGGTGAAACACGTGATTAAGTTATTTTATTAAAATATAGGGAAATTGGACTGAAAATTATACTAATTTATCAAAGATATTTTTAAAAAAATACATCATATAAATATACTACAATTATACACTATAATAAAATAATTCAAAATTTTCGAAAATTTTAAAAATTTTTAAGTGCATCACATGATTGGTAAATTTATTAGATTGGTTGATTTGTGCACGATTTTGTATACCCATAAATTAAATAAATATATAATCAAATCTTATTTTACTTAAAGAATTACAAATATAATTGCAAAAAATAATTTTGTTATGAATTCAAAAAAAATACTCTTAACGAGTTGTAGAAATTTACAAAAACTTCAAAATACACAATTAATTCAATCTTTAGTTTTAAAACAAAAACTATTGAAATCCAACCCCTTCAATCATTAAAAACAATTTAAAAGAAAAAAAATACTTACATGCTAATTTAGAGAATAAAAAAATTATACTTAGATTAGAACAAACAGTTTATTTCTAGAAAAAAAAACATACTTAGTATTCCTTAGAAACATTTAAAAGTAAAAAAAACACAAATAAAAAATATTCTGTAAACTTTTTTATTTTTTATTGTTGTTAAAAACAGTATTCGGTTCATTATCCAACTGTTACAAATAACATTATTTCAATCCAAATATTGAGCAGATTACATTTATAGTTGTTTTTTTGCATTAAATCTTCTCTATATCACATATTTTGAAAAACTATTATGTAATCCAATTCTTTGTTGATCATTATGGGTTATATATTAAAAATATATCATAAAACAAATATTTCCTACACATATTGATTTTATAATACTCGATGAAAAAGAAATAAAACATAAGTTTAAAACTTTATTTCAATTCAAATTCATATATTGTAATTCAATAAGGTAACTTTAAAGAAATATCAAAAATAAGAAAAACAACATTTCAAAAATATGTTGAATCAACAATAGAACATGAAAAACATAAAGTATTCTTTATATATTACAATATATGATTTTTATTTAAATATTAAACAGGTAAAAAAATATATAATTTTTGAGTGTTACGGATTTAATTAAAGATGGTCTCTTTTGATTTCGAACCATCAATTCAAATTGCAAATTCTTAAATACTTTTCATCTCCTTAATTTGGAGTTAAAATACCTTTATATCAAATTGCTCTTTTAAAAATAAATTACCAATAAAAAAATTTTATTGAAAACTTTTTTAGTAAATTAGTCATCAAAAAAAATTAGTTCTAAAAATTGGTAAAATTTTAAATTGCAAAAATTAAACAGTCCCCTTTTAAATTTAAAGTAGTATCGGAAGATTAATAATCAACTAAATATTGTTAAATTTGAATCAAACGATCGACATCACTCTCTTATCAATTTCATCAAGTACAAAGTTATATATAATAATAAAAAAGATTTAGGTTCATAAGTTTATTTTACAAAAAGCTGTTTTTATTTTTTATGAATAGGCTCTACACAAAAATCATCAAAATGTTGATTAAACTTATAATATCAGAATTAATAACTATTAACATAGAAATTTTTCGGAAACTTCAATTTTATCAATTAATAAAGGCGCAATTACAAATGCAGAAAAATGGACATTATGTCAGTAACAAAACAACATTTACAATTGGAATGTTGGATTTTTAAATTTTATTCCCTTTTCAGATGGAATTTACAATAATTTATGCCATCAAAAATAAGATTAAATCGGAATAAATTCTTAATTTATACATTTATAGCAAAGTACATATCTGTAAAAATGCAAAATTTAGAATTTAGATAAATCGTAAAAATTGAAAAAAAATTGTGCAAAAACATAAAAAATATAAATTACATATAATCATATTACTACGCCTTCAGAATGATATGTTCAAAAAAATTATAATAATTACTAATTTACAAATTAAAAATAATTAAATGATACTCATATTATTTCACAAAACAATTAATTCTTTTCTGGTTTTTACTATAAATCAATATGAAAAAACAGACTTTTTGTATAAAATATCACTTTCTTTGCATAAAAATACAATTTTTGAAAATCAAATATTGTTTCAGATTTTTTTTTAACATTAACATAATTTTAAATATAAAAATTAATGTTTTTCCTATTTGTTGTATGCAAATCACATATACTTTAGGTTGCATACTAACTGAATCGCATATATTTATAGCTAAATCCTTAACAATGAAAAGGTATTCTCTTTAAACTTTATTTGTGTTTTCATTAATGATTATGTAATTTCACATCGTAAGGCTCATAAAAATTATATTTATGAATCTATGCATAAATTGTAATGTCTTTAAAAAAGATAAAAAAAATACGCTATTTGCTTAATAGAAGTGTATTTTTATTATTTTTTGTGAAAATGACAAGTTAATTGCTTTTAAGTATAACATTTTTTCGCATTGAAAAGTATATTTTCTATCAAAAAAATAAAAAATGTAATTTGGAAGTTAAGAGCTGAATATAAAGAGAATTTAAATATATTTTCTATTCCATTGAGTTTTTTATATGCAAAATAAAAGAATTTTAAATTTAAATAAATTTTAGAATGTTTTTTGATTGTAATAATAAGGAATTAATAAAATATTTACAAATAATAATTTGAATTTATGATCATTGCATATATTTTTGTGAAATAAATTGTAAAATCTCACAAAAAATGTAAAATCATCCAAAAAAAGAGAAAAAAAATAATACATGCATCATAAATTTCACATAATTTTTATTTAACCAAAGTGATAAGAGTCATTATGATTTCAATATAAATGTACTTTAAAAAACTCTCTTTATTCATAAATACAAAAAAGAAGTCTTTTATTAAGATACAACTCAAATCCAAAACTAAACAATATCATAAGAAATCAACTTACGAAAAATCTATGAAACTTACCTTAAATTTAATTTTGCATTGTTAATAATGGTGATAAGATTTTAAATAAAGCAATACAATATTTTTTTTAAAAAAAAAATACGAGTTGAAAAACATAGGATATCTAAATTATCTAAAGCAAAAAGAATAATTTTAATTTATTTTTTGAAATGCTTTTTAGATAAAAAAGCATTTTTATGCTATGAAGGAAAACAAACTAATATCAAGTCAAAATGAAAAAATTAAAATTAAGAAAAGTCAATTTTCGGATTCGTACGGATTTAAGTAATAAAAATGTAACGTAAAATTTCGTTTTTCATGCATATATTTTTTTACAAAACGGGAACTGATAAAATAACTAAAAAAAACGCACTAATTACAAAGGTATAAAACGCTAACACTTAAAAAATGTGGAAATCTATCATTATGCATATAAAAGTATTTTTTACGTCAGAAATATCTTCTTTTGAAAAATAAATAACATTCGAAAAAAGGTTAGATTCTATTTGTGTTCTTAAAAAAATGAAATATTCAAAAATTTGTTCATATAATTTTTTAAAATAAAAAATTTAGATTTGTTTGCTAAGAATAAAATTCTTAAAATGTTTAAAAATCACAATGTCAACAAAGTAAATCAAGAAATATTATGATAAACAGCGAAATATTATAAGCTTTACTATAATAAATGTTGAAACAAGTCAATATTGTACAAAATTTGTATTTAATGAAAAATGAACCTTTTTCTACAAAAATTCTTAGAACAAAGTTGTCTTAAAATTTTTTTTGTGCAAATATAAACAGTTATTTCACAAAAAAATTCGTATAACAATTACCCAACATATTTTTTACTTATGGGATAACAAATTATATTTTCTATATACAAAAAACAAAACAATATGCGATATTAACAATTTGGGCAACAAATTTACAGTTAACATCTATTTGCTAATTTTTTGGCTTTAAGAAAACAAATCGCCATATTTCGCACAAAAAATGTGAGATAAATTTTAAATTAAAAAATACAATTTTTATAAATTTTAAGAAGGCAATTTGTATTTTTCTGAATTATATGCATTGGTTAGTATTTATATTTATATTTATAAAAACAGTTGATTGATAAATTTATTCTACAACATTTTCAAATAAATACTGAATATCTATTTACGTAGTTGGAAATAGTGATTTCCGAAGAAAAAAAAAGTGTAATATTTTAATTCAAAATATTTTATCTATTTATTACTGAAAAATAATAAAAATATTGTTATTGACATTTTCCTATTATTATTGGTTATATTTATGATATTTACAGTTTGACGAAGATTATAATTAAAATTGATTGTTTGTTGATGATTTTTGGTATTTGGCTTACCAATAATTAAAAAAAATTTGTTTTTTGAACTTTTGGATCAAAACATCAATGGTAACATTTGATCAAAATCAAGCTAAAAAAATTTTTTAAATTTAATTTATCGTGAAAATATCCTTTATATTTTTACCACATCAAGCAACAGCAAGAAACTGGGAAGACCGTGAGTCGACCCAGATTATCCAACCATAATCTTAATGTAATGTTCTTTTTTCAAATATAATGTAATCAACAAAATATGAAAACACAAGAAAATTTAAATAGTAAGTTGTACAGTCTCTTATACAAAGTTTTTTACGAAATTTTAAAAAATGATGTGTCGAAAAAAAGAAATAGCAACTATGTAAGTTGTACATTTATTATGTTAGAAATAGTAACCACCATAAAAAATATAAACTACTTTAATTATAATACCTTAAAAGCATATTTTTACATTATAATTCAAAAATATTTTATAAAGTTCGGTATGTCACCAGTGATCGTTGAATATTGTTCTAGAAAAGTAAATAAAAGGACCCATTATAAATAAATTAGTGTTATATCGTGTAAACTTGGCCCAGTGTAGTTACTGGTAGCTGCCTCGTATTCCTTCTGCCCTTCATATGCTTACGCATTCTAAGGCCTCCATTATTAGTTGGTTGCATTCATTGTTGAAAGCAATAAAGGAAGGGATTATTTAGAAAGGTGTTATCAATTATTAACTGCTCCTTTATGTAGTTTACGGCGATCTGAAATTTAGTTGATTTTCTTTAATATTTTATTTACTTTACAGTTATATTTATTAGTTATCGTTTTTATCATAAGAGGGATTCAAATAATATATTAGACATGTACTAGTATCTTAAACTTTTTAGTATATTAGGATAATGATTTTCTTTATATCTTTTAATTTAACTGCAAGAATTTTTGGATTTATGCTGTCGATTTTTAAAAAACTATATTCATTTGCTTGTCTAAACTAAAATACTTGTATATGAAACAATTACTATACATGTAAACACCTTTTCATTTTTTACTTTATTATTTTATACAAAATGGATTTTAAGAAAACTTAAATTTTGAGTAAATTAACAAATCATACATATTCGCAAAATTCTCTTAAATTTTCAAGATAAACCGCAAGAATTTCATAATAAATTAGCAATAAAATTTTGTATGTGATTTTTATGTAAAATTATGAATTGTGTGGCATATTCATTAATAGTTCTGGAAAAAAATATAAAAAGCATAGATGAAGGTAATTAAACAATGGCAAAATTACTTGTTTATACTTTAATACGAATATAATATATGCAAAAGTAATAATAGCAGATATATTTAAATACATTGTGTCGTAAATTTTCTTAATGTTTGTTTTTTACAATTCACTAAGCGTCGTAAAGAGTGTATTTGAAAAAAATTCGGCTGATTTGCGACCATTAATTAGAAAAACCAATAAAATCCGATTCCGAGAAAGATTGCTAAATTGTTTATGGATGTTTTTTTCTAAAATTTTCTTTTTTTTGGAAAAAATCAACCATAAAATAATGAAATGTATTAGAAGAAAGAAGTGACTAGCGTAAACACTATATTAAAATTATATTATTAAAACTGATAATTTTGTCTTTAAACAATTTTAACCACTTATATGTATTTATACAACTTGTCTCTATATAAAAAATAGTTCTTGAATTGCTTGGAATAGAGTGAAATAACAGTAAATGTTTATTAAACAAGTGCTATGTAAATCAATATGCAATATTAGAAATTTTTAAGATATTCGATTTTGATATTTTTTTATAAGTTTTTCTGATGTTATGTTTGTAAAAGCCCTGTTTTTCTTGAACCTTTTAAGTGATATTTTTGGTTTGAATTGTATCATAAGTTTCAAATGTCTGATCAAGACTATACATGACTAAAAATTTAGTGTTACATTTTTTTAATATCACGATAATGCATGTCGAATAATAATTTAAAAAGAATTTTAGGGTGTTTGAAGGTTTGAGGTGAAGAAAAAAAAGAAAGCAAAATGTTGATAAAAAACAATTAGTTAAAGAGGGTTTAAAATGTTAAATATTTTTTAAGTGTAATATATAGTGGAGCTTAGTTAGCTGGCCCGACATTCTTATCAAGATAGATAAAAAAAATAAAATAGAAAGATTTGTGATTGAATAAAATTAAAATTTGATTTTTATTTTTATTTTTTTTTGGGAGACGATATAATAAATCTTATTATTGTAAAAAGAGATTCTGTAGAACTATAATAATGCGATTAAATACATTCAATAACAGATGTCTTTGCAAAAAAAATAGCAGATAATGAACGTACTATTAAACCTACAAAATTCGAATATAAAACTAAAGTATTTTACAATTAAACATAAAAAATAGAAGTTTTCGTCGCATATAAAAACAACACTGTCTTATTCTTGTTGATAGTAAACTGATTTCTTTATCTAAAAAATTTAAAATTTAGAATTTGAAAAAAATATCGGTATTGAAGAAATAAATGCGAAAAAAGGGAATAAATTTATATTTATATATAAATTTTCATAGCATCATGCGCTGCATTATAGGTTACATTTCATTTTTTACAGCTTGTAATAAATCTTTCCTAAAATACTAGTTTCTCAATCTAGATCAGAAATACAATTTAAATTATGAAAAATATAATAAGACACATAAAAAATTAATAAAGTTGAAAAAAAATAATGTATACCAGATACCTTACTCTATATGCATTAGATAACATAAAAGTGATTTTATTTTCGAATTTTTTAAAAAATACTCTATAAATAAAGGTCGTGAAATTTGTATTTTCGGAGCCGAAAAAGTTGGATTATCAAGAAAACAAAAAATGACAGCTATTCAAAGTAATTAGTTTTCCGGATCATTCTCAAATTAATAAAAAAGGAATATATCAAATGATTCGTTTTTTAGTATAACTTAACAACAGCGCGAAATTGTATTCTTTGGAGCGTAATAATTTCAATAAAATTTTGTATATTTTGATGCAGAAAATGAGATAATTAATAATTATAAAAATATACACCAGAATTAATGATAATAAATTTTTCTTATTATGAATGATTTTTTGAATTGTGTAAAAATGCACGAAAATACAAAGAACAAAAAAAATGCATGATAAAAAAAGATTAAAACAAAATTTGAAATTTTATAGAGTCATTCATATAAAAAAATATATATTCTTATAATGTAAATAACGAAAACGATAAAATAAAGTAATCCAAATTTTAATCATTCGATGCGCAAAATAACGACACAAACAAATAAAAAATGATAAAAACGTAAAATCAGCATTAAATAATATTGAAAAAATAATGATAACAAAATATGCTATTATAATAAAACAAAAAGTATAAATAAGTTTCAGAAAAATTCATTAATTAAAATTAAACTAATCAGTTTGATAGCGGATGATTCACAATATCACATTTTTTAGGATTAAAGAATATCTGTATTTTTGTTCTTTACTTCTCTGTATGAACCTCTTGCTTCTTCTAGTTAACCATTCGATGAACATTTTATATAGAATAATTAAATAGGTTAAATAAAATTTGAGCAATATATTACTTTTGAAAATTCTTGAAAATAAAAACTACACTTAAACTCCATTGTGTGGAAATTCTACGACTTCCTGCCTTTGCATTTATATAAACGATTATAAATTTTTATAGAACATTTATTCATACGAACGCTTATAATTTTTTTATTCAACAATAAAGCATATTTAAAAAAATTCGAGCATAAAATTTTTAAAGAAGGAAAAAAATAATCCGATCGTTAAAAACCTTTAGATAAACATCTGAAATAATAAATAGCATTGTTGAATATATTATCTTAAAAAATATACATTGGTATATATTGAGCAAAGAATAAATAAAAACTTATTATGATTTAAAAACTGTTTTATATTTATATATATATAATTAAAAATTTGATTATTGCAAAAGTTACCATACGAATAAAATATATGCCTTTTTTGTCGACTTATGGACATACAAAAAATCATATTTAGTGCTAGAATTCAAAAGATCATCTAACATTGACGGCATGTGGCGAAGAAATCATGACTTCGATAGAATGGGAAATATCCCACAATTATGCTGTATCGTTAAAATTTATAAAGAAAATTATAACAGCTTTTCACTAAAATCTTTTTTTTTACTATTGTTTAATAATAAGATTCGGTTTTTTCTCCATACAATGTCTTTTACTAAAGAGCCGTTAACTTGATATTATTTTTTTGTTTTAGAAATTAGAATTGCGAAATGACCTGATGTATTCTTCTGAGATTAAACACTGATAGGTGTTTCTCTCCACCAGCAGTCGTTTGTCAACTTACCCATTATCGCTAACAACATTTTTGTATTGTTCTTGTAATTCATTAAAACTAAAAAATTAAATAAAATTAAGTGGTTTTTATTCAACAAAAATACTTAAATTATATTTTAGTTTCGTTTGTAAAACATTACACATGAATCAGAATGTCTATGGTTGCAATATAAATTAATACTTTGTTGTGATCAAATAGATACAACAATTATATAATGCAAATTTCTTGTAATAATCAGAAATTTGAAAGGTTTAAAACTAGAATTCTTGTGTAACAAATATTGCACATTGTGAAAGTGAATGTTTTTTTAGTGATTCGATAAATAGAATATATGCGCATAAACAAATTTTATTTAAACATATTAGTTATAATAGACACCTTCAGCACACTATGTGTGTTTGTTCTAATGGATTAGATAAAATTAGTTAATGAAAAAAAGCATTCAAATTGCATCATAAACAAGATTGTTATAAAATTATCACTCAACCATTTGTTTTTAGACGTTTTTAATGAATCAATTTCTTTCTTATTTTTAATGATGATATTCTATTATTAATGCAACCATACAATTTTACTTTTAAATCTTTTCTGGAATATTCTATTTGCAAAATTAAACATTAATAAGAGTAAATTTTTCATATTAATATTAAATATTTACACGCGATTGCTAAGAAAGTTCTTTAACCTAAAACTTCGATAAAGCAGACAGAAAACTAATAAGAAGTAAAATTTTGTATAAAAAAAAGATGAATATCTAGTTTTTTCTGCATAAAAAACCAAAAAAATAAATAAAAAAATAAATAAAAAAGATGACATAAAAAAAATTCATTAAAAAAAAATTCAATCAAGTTTGTAGATTTTTTTCATTTTCAATAAGATGATTCTAAATGAAAAACTATGTATGTCAAATATGTGTGTAGCATTAATAAATTTTTTCTAATTTTAAAAATATTCTATTTATTTAAGAATACTTCTTATATTATCTATGCATGTTTGTTTTGAATTTTATATCGTCTCTTTTGTGGACATATAAAAATATTTATATAAAGTTTGCTTGATATTTTAATGTGTTCTATTATATTTTTCAAGTTTTTATACATATTATTGTCTTGAATTTTTTCTATTTAAATCTTAGATATCTTAAAAAAATATTATCAGAAAACTAAAACAAAAAAGATATAACATACTAGCTTTCATATAATCTCTTGTAACTGGAAATATATATTATAGCAAAATATATATAAAAATTTTTGGTATACAGCAAGTGAAATATAATAGTTGCGTTTCTACAGCAGAAAATTGAAATTAAAATAGAAAAAAATATACATTTTTATCACTACTATTTTTTCTTTTCAGGTGGAAATAATCTCATTGAAGAGATGATGCCTTTATAATGCTTTTCAATTTTTAGATATAAGCACTCAAAATATACCAGAAAATATTAGATTGAGACCTATTATATAACTTTTTGTTTTTCAAATATACGTGTATTGTGAAAAATTTAATTTTCAAAAAAAAACAGATTAGAAAGAAACTTGATCTGTAATTTTTACTATGAAAAAAAACAAAGCAAAGCGTTACCAATATTCTCTTTGATATTCGCCAAAACTTTATTTTACTATATCCAAAAGTAAAAGTAATATTATATAAGAAAGGTTAAATGATATTTCTACAATAGAAGGAATGAAAAACAGACGAAATAGGGTTTTTTCTTTAACCAAGGTACACTATTTTATAAGGAATAAACCCAAAAAATTCTGTAATACAAAATGTTTTTTTAATTTATAAAAATTGTATAAACGCCTACAAAAAATATAATATTATAATTATAAATATTTTAATGATCTGTCAAAGTGCATGTATTAGATTTTTTATTTAATAATGCAAATATTATAATACTGGCCATAAACTTCGTTTTAAAATTATAAAACTAGTTTAATGGCTCCGATACAATAAAAATGGAAATTTATTGAGTTTTAAAAACCTAAAAGAGGTTAAAAAGTATTTTTAAATATTAATAATGTATTTAAGAAAAAAATATAACAGATATTTTTTGTCTTTGTGATTTGTTTAAAATTTTTAATCTTTTATTTTTTATATAAAATCTTTAAATTTAGGTTCTTAAATTGTTTTAATATAAAAAAGAGACAAGTATAGCGCAGAAAAGTATGCAGAATGCAGTAAACCAGAACAAAAAACCGAATAAAAAATATAATTAATTGTCTAAGACGGTTTAAAACAACATTATAAATTTACATTTCAATTTTTCATATAGAAAAATATTTTTGGAAACATGATTATATTTTTTTTTGCAATTTTTCTCGATTTGTATAATTAATAAAAATGTTGACGCACTTTATACACGAAGAATGCAGTAAAAGTGCACATTTGTAAATAATGGTAAATTCAAAAACTTTATTTTTTGAGGATTTTTATGATTATTTTGTATTTATATATATTCGGAAAGCAGAAAATAGCATACCATCAAAATTCACGTGCACGTAATGAAGGATCCGTAAACTTAACTAAAAATTACTAGCCTTAAAAAAAGTGGAAAATATTTACTGTTGATAATAAAAAAAAATTTAACCAATAATCAAAAGTAAACATCGTATGTGTTCTTATGACATTTTTTTGTCGACCAGACCCGTGAAAATTAAAAATTCAAAAATAAAATGTTTTTAAGGTAAATATATATATAAATTATAATCAAAATCGATTTTGCGAATTCGCAATTTTATTTCATTTTAAGATACAATCACAAATATGTTACTGTTAATAATAACAAATTTTAACTATTTTAGGATTATAAGAAATGTTTATAGATTTTTTATAATGGTATGTATAATCTCAATACAATAAATTTATTATTTATAATTTTAGAAAGATTTTGTGTATTCTATGGTTTGCTACTTTTTCTTATATTTGAGTGACGTTTAGCACAAAATACTCTAAAATTGGATTGAAAGTGGAGAGCTTAAAAATATAATAAGACTAAAGAAAAGGATATTGCAATCGCACAAAAAGATTTTTCCAGAATCTTTTACTATTTGTTCGTATTTTTATATGATGGAAATGTTTTTTATGCTAAATAGCAATATAAAAAATGTACGATTTATTTAATTTATGCTGAACCCAAAATTTTATAGCTAGATTTTTTAACTAATTATTTATATAATTTATATACATATTGCAGTGTTAAAATTTCCTTTTGCAGTAAAAATTATAATTTATTTAATGTTTGATTAAATTTATGAGAGTAAGTATACATTCAATTTTTTGAAGTAATTAGAAAGAGTTTTTATGAATATTGTAAAAATTGACTTTATTAGCATTTATTTAATTGAAAAACAACTGAAATGTTTTTTTTTAAAAAACCTGTCTTTGATACAGTTTATATTGATATACGATGTAATTTTATTTTTTCTATCTTATCTATAATTTGATGTTTTTACTGTTTCTTAAAAATCTTATGTTTTGATATTTAAAAAAAAGTGCTTAGTGCTTTACATCATTAAAAAAGCACAAACAGTTAGTATAGATAAGATGTACCGAATTTTTCAATTTTGTCCATTAAAATTATTCTTATTCAAAAAGTAATAATTTGGGCAGGTCGAGAAGTCGGGCGGCCACATCCAAACTACATCATCACAATTTTTCATTGTTTTTATTTTATGTGGATTAAATTTATAATAAAAGAAGAATAAAATAAAAATGCAGGTTAGATTCTGAAATTATTTTTGTGTAATAAAAAAATGATTTTGCTAGAAATGGTATTGTTGTTATTCGAAGACATTATGAAGAATTAAAAATATATTTTTTGGAAGGGTAAATATTTATTTAAATACATTTATACTATTATTTTTTCTAGAAAAGAATTCAACGCATTTCGCTATTTCACAATACAAACCAATCATGAAATAATTGTTTTTGCATTAATAATAATATTAGAATTTCAATAAAGTACAAATGTAGACAATTTTATCATACTGTTAATTAATTACGATTATAACGTATTTTTCCTAGTTATTAGCATAAGTTTTGGACGTTTTGGACGCTCAGCGTCAACAGGTATAAAGCAGAAAATATGTGCGTCTCTGCGTTGTCTAAGGAGAAACAACGAACTTCTAAAAAATGGTTATTTTGGATATTATTATAAGAGTAATCTACTATATAAAGATGTAATTTATTAAAGAATTCCGGAAATTTTGATTTTACGCTTCCCACATACAAGAGAAAGTAATTTATATCAATTTATATTATTCAAACTGGAAAAAAAAGTTTTCAATAAAGATTGCATTGTTTTTGCACAATAGTCCTTGATTAGGGTGTAAGTACCAAAATACCGATTCAGAACTAAGATTTAAATTTTTTGAAAATTTTTTTATTGAAACAAGTTTTTATAGCCTAAAAAACTGTAAACAAGCGTCGAAGTTCGTCTAATAACAAGAAGTAAATTTGGTTTTGAAGAAAAACGTTGAAACTAAATATGATTATCAAGTAGTATTATAAAGCAATAAAAACTATATGGAACTATTATATTAATAATATATAAGTGATAAGTAAAAAAAAAACCAATAGTGAAAAAATCACTAAAGGTAAATTCTTAAATGTTTTTGAAGGCAATATACTTTTTAGTGTGCAAAGAAAATTCAAAAAGGTTTTATTTATTCTAAAATCTTTCAAACGCATGTGTATATCAATCAAATAAAATTTACAAGAAATCATAAAAAAAAATTAAATTGTATAGAACAATATTAATATATATAAAGATGAAGTAAATTTTTACTTTCAGTAGATGCAATTTGTTTTTTTTACTGTTTGGTTAGAAAGTTATGCCACATTAATCTAAAAAAATATTTTATATTCATCCAGGCCTCGCAAGAGAACCGAAAAATTAAATATATTTAACAATAACATCGCTTATACAGTAGATAAATATTAAAAGAAAAATTATTGGAACAGAAAATTATCAAAAAAGTATTTTACATAATTAAATAAACTATTGCTATAATGAACGTATTACCTTTAATCGAGATAAATTATATAATAAATGTTATACATTCAAAATACGTGTTTAAAGTACCAAATAAAATGTTCTCTTGTGCTAAAAAAACATAACAATTTAGACAGGATCATATAGATCATAAACAAAAAAAATATTTAAATTTTCAGATGGTATATCTAAACCATAAAATCTGATTATTGGAACCCAAAAGGTGTCACTTCGTTTTTAATAGCACAGAGAACAATTTTCAATTTTTTTTGTGAATTTAATATATTGATCGCTGAACAAAAATAAAAATTTTTAAATCTAAAATTAAAAAATTTTAGAACCTTAATAATCAAAAAAATCCTCAAAGTGATTTAAAAAATACATTCCTGCAATTATAAGATTAAAAAATTGAGAAAATAGCATTTTAAAAAATGCCAAAGGTTTCTGAGAAATTATAGTGTAGTAAAAAAAGTATTGCCAATAACGCTGTAATTTGCAGTGAACCATCAAAAGGGTTATTTTTGATGAACAAATATTTAATTTGTTCCAAAAAAATGTTAAACAATTAAATTTTTAAAATTTTTATTTAAAATTAGTGTTATTAAAAATTTTGTGATTCGGTAATTTTTTAAAAAACCAATAAGAAAATTATAATTACTCAACTTATAATTATATACTATTTGGTTATATGAATGTATTTTAATGGTTTAGTTGGATATTTGGTTGGTAAAAATTCAGTTTGAAAATTTTATTTTTTAGCATAATTTTCATTAAAATGCTCTTAAATGATTTCATAAATATTAATTTTTTTCGTGTGATTTTTTAGGAAATGAATTTATGAATACTGGTGTTTTTTCAATGTTTAAAAATATTAAATACTTTAATTATAAATAAATATGAAATTTAATAACAATAAATCTAAAATATTATTTTTTTTTATTTTAACCTGCCTAATCCAATAAATACATTTAATTAAATTCATTTTATTGAAATGGGTTAAATTTAATAAATAATTTATTTTTTTATTTGATTTTGGAACAATCTAATTAAATAATTATATTATCGAAAGAAATATTCCCTTTAACCATTTACAACATTTTACTGTGTTAATGCAAAAAAGAAATTTTTAAAATCAAAAATACGACTCGTATTTAAATATTATTATAAAACAATTTGTTTCTTTGTAACGCATTTGAAATTGTTCAAAATAAAAAATTAAGAAATTAATGGATTTGAAGGATAAAAAGATTATGTTTATGACGATGATTTACAAATTTAGCGATAATCTTAAAAAATAATACATAAATCGTTCAAAACTGCAAAAAAAAAAACACAAGAGCCAAACATAGTATGGTAATTAAAAATATAGGTATTAAATCCAAAAAAACGTGTTTTTATATCAATAAATACAAAAATTTGCTCAAATTGATTATTATAAATACCAAAAAAAATTTTTAAACTTTACCCACTTAATATCTTTAATGGTATTCATATAGTAGTTATTGTTAGAAGAGCATGACAAATTATTAAAATCAGAAGTAGTGTTTTTTTATCCAAATTGAATTAAAGTTATGTTTTTAAGTAAATTTTGTGACATGTTGATATAATAATAAAAAATTATTTCTCATTTAAAACATGTCAAAAAAATTATCAACTCTCTGCAATAGGAAGTTTTGACGCTTCAATAACAAATCAACATAAAAACACGACATCTTATATGTATTATAAAAAGATAAAATAATCATTACATCATTAGATGACTTGAATGATAATCAAGTCAAACATTGTTAGATTACTTGGGTGCTCATTTTAACAGTTACGCAACAAGAGCAATTTGCATCTCATAAGTCTTTCCATATCTACAGTTGTGAAACCAGGATTTAACCAAGCAGCCTTATGGTGGGATCCGGGGAATTGTTACTCAAAGTATTTATCACAGAGTTTTTATAATAATTTAGTTGCACCACTTTAAAGTAAAAAAATAATAAGATTTTACGGTATAACATTATTAATATATTATTATTTACGTTAATTTAATATTTTACTAATACAATAGACAGTGCTTACGGTAGTATCGCAAACATAGAACGTATGTCAAAACAAAATTTCCTGGAAATTATGGGATCAAATTGTTAAAATAAAGAATTAACCAACAATATGTTGAAATGATGTTCTTTCTGTATGAAAAGCTGAAATTAAGATATTCAGTTTAAATGTTCATGATGTTAATTTATTTCAACCCTTCAAAAACAAACACAAAATTAAACAAAAATTTTACTATGTATCTTGTTCGAATTAAAATTTCATTTTAGAAAGTGATGCTTAAGATAAACATTTGAGTGATGTTAAATGGTAGAAAAAAATGTGATTGCGTTTATTTCTAGAGGACATAAAAATGTAAAAATCATTTGTCGATCAAAAAGAAGTAGCAATTACAGTCTAATATATTGAGAAAATAGACTACATACTAAAAGGTAGAATATTTACACAAGAAAACTTACAAAACATTAACATGTAAAATAAAACATAAGTCTAATATTTAGGTAAATTCTGTAATTGTAAGAAAACTTAGAATATTTAGCTTTAAGTGTTATACAAAAAATAAAATGAGATTTTGCGTGCAAACAAGTAACTGAAATTGCAATGAAGGCAATAGTAGTTTTAAAGGTAAATTCTCAATCAAAAAGGATATTAAAAATTAGAAATCACACGAAATAAAGACACAAATTTGGAATATACGAAATAAATACTAATTATAATAAATCTCATCGAATAATACCGCAACGCATAAAAATACACATATTTACAAAATATGCAAAATTAATGAGAAAATTGAATATATTATGGAGAAAATAAGATCGAGATAAAGTTTGGTTAAATTATTATTTTTACATTTATATAATATATTAAAAAAATTTTCAATACAATACAATGTTTTAGTCTGCAATATATACAAAATCGGAAAAAACAAGAGAGTAGATAAAAGAATCGTTAAATCTATATGTTAGTGTTGGAAGTCATACATTTCAGTATGCAATTTACGAAAATGTGTTTTCTGTTCTTGTCATTGCTGATAAAATAATTGTTGAACTAGTTTATGTACAATTTCAATGAATTTTACGCAACTCAACACAATTTGAGATGTTTATCTTATAAGAATACAGATAAAAATTAGAAAACTGTAATAAATACAAATTAATATTTTTTTATTAAAATATTGAAAAGCAATAATTGTTTAAAATTTATAGGCTTATTGCATTTGGACAATATAAAAAAATTATACACATAAGAATATATTTAAAACAGATTCACTTGTTCTTTTATACTCTATCAAAAGAAAATAATAGAAGATTGTTGAAAATATTTCATTCCAAGCTTTTTAAGAAGGTTTATAGATAATAAATTGTGAATTCTGTTGTTCATGATTCGTAAATGCCCAAACTATTATAAAATATCGTAATTCAGGATAATAATCACAGTTAAAGAAATCCCATATATATTGAATGTTTATTTAAAAACTCGACAGACTTACATTGTGATGAAATATCTAATCAATTCAAAAATTGATAATCAAGTCAAAAAAAAATTGTTTTTTCTTTTAGTAATTGCAATTTAAGTTTCCTTTTGTTTTTTTTCTTTTGCATCTGATTATACGAATCGATAGTTTTACAAAACTACAAACTATTAAGAATTGTTAGAAAAACAGGAAATAAACAATGGTATACAATATTCTTACATTTTAAATATTAAATAAACAGTATTCTTAGACAAACTAAAATTTAAATGCTAACTGCAAGAACAGCAATTACAAAATAATAAAATTCTATATAAAAATGATTTTTGATACAATGTTTGTATTTTCTTCGCATAGTATTGTGGAAGAAGTCAGCTGACGACTAGTCGGCTATCTTTTTTTTGTAGGAATTTATTCGTATGAGTAAATTTGTAAAACGTGAAATTTATATATTTTCCATTAAGTATGAATGAAGATAATTTAAAGCGAATACAAGTTCAATAATTTTTTATACTTATTTTTTAGATTGATTTATGTTTTATCTCTTACTTTTTTTACTGTTCTTCCACCTCTGCTCCGCTCTGTCCTATGTCTTTTTCTTTCTTTTTATAAAAAAAAGATAGGTTTTAGCCTTTACAATTATTTATGCTCATTCATCCTGATTTTTATTGCCTGTATATGTTGGTATATAAAATATACAGTAGATCTTATAATTACAACGATTACATTTGAATATTTTTAGTTTACAGACGTTAAAATCTTCCATAGATATACAGCACTGATTTCGGTAGAATTTCAAATATTTGGATGTTTTGTAATGGTGCAAATATAAATGATATATGTGCATTATGGATTTCTTATTTTATATTTACATAAATATACAATACTTAACATTTTTTCAAAAAGGAAAGAACGAAAAAATATAAATTTGCATTTTTGTCTTACTAAAAACCTTTTTAAAGCCCAATTCAAACAGGTTTTCTTTAAATTGCAGGATTTTAATTAAAAGAGTAATATTGATAACAATATAATAATTGCGTTTAAAAAGAAACAGCGAAAATAATAATTAAAAAGTTTGTACGACCCCAAGACAGCAGCAATTAAAACAAGGACATATAAGTATTACAGTGAATATAAAATACCTCGTCCAAGCAACCTAATAAATATAAAAAAAATGTTATCATTTATTTAGTGCAAAACTCATTTAAATATTTAATGCGGCAATATAAAAAATTATTGAAAAAATTGTGTAGAAATGTGTTAATAAAACAAGGATCATCAGCCTTAACGATTGAAGTGCAACGTTTGTGAGGCTAAGATCTTTTATTACGAAAACAGGGAATGATTGATAGGTTATTCAGAAGAATACTTGATTAACCCATATATATACATATTTTTATAAACATTTAAACAAAAGAAGAATCCAGACTACAATATAAAAAAGGAAGTGTTAAGAATATTATAAATATATAATAGCTGATAATTACAAATTTATATCCCTTTGAAACATATTTTTACTATTATTTCATATTATATGCATAAACAAAAATCCTACACTTCGAACAACGAAGATATTCGTGAAGACTCGCCGTCTGAAGAATATCATCACAAAATGTTGCTTAAATAGGAATAATTTTTGTTTTTAAAGTTTTTAACTATTTTTTTGTTTTTTTTCCGTTTTTTTGTAAATTTTGGTTTTTGACGTTTTCTTTCTGAGATTTATCTTTTCTTCGATGTATAATATTTGATTAATTTTTGATCAATATTGACCGTTTTTTTTATTTATTATTGGCATAAAATATAGAAATATCATATATGTAAAATTTTTAATATTTGGTCTTTTTTTATCAAAATATAATATTCACATTTTAACAAGAATAATATTTAAAGAAGTTTTAGTAAATAAATGTATCTTGAAAATGTCTTTTATTTTTTATACACAACTAAGAAACGTTACAAATTCTGAAGTCCGATAGTTTAACCCAGAATTTCTAACCCACAGCTAAGAT
Organism: Edhazardia aedis USNM 41457; assembly: GCA_000230595.3. NCBI lineage: Eukaryota > Fungi > Microsporidia > Culicosporidae > Edhazardia > Edhazardia aedis. Next base: position 381,546 of record AFBI03000030.1, read on the forward strand.
ACATTAGGCTGATCTTTTTCGTAAAGAAAATTTTATAGTACTATTTCGAATAGTTTTTTTCGGAAGGAGAAAGTCATTGCATCTAAAAATCAATGAAAATTTAGATTATTATTTTACATTTTTCATTCATGAAAATATAAAAAAATATACATTTATTCATAATAAAATGATTAAATATATGTTTTAGAACAATAATTTAGAATAATTGCGTGAAAACCTGTTTTTCTTTTTTTGCGCAGAAATAAAACAAAAAATAGTGTTACAAACTAAAGTTCGTTTTTGTTTTTTTGAAACCAGGATGTTTCTTTTTGTTTTTTAGATCATAACCCTGTGACTTAATTATCAGATATTTAAATTAAAACAATTAGTTACGTTATGAATAAACTTTTAAAAAATAAACAATGAATGAAATGGCATCAAATTATTGTTAAGAATGTTTGAATTTTAAATTTAAATTTAATATCTAAAAGTAATATATTTAAAAACATTTCCTATTATAAATTGTTGATAAATTAGAGATAAAAGAGTTTTAATAAAAAAAAGCTATTTAAAAAAAACAAAAAGAAGAAAAAAAGAGAGAAAAAATATTTAAATAATATAATTTATTTAATAGTGTTAATAGTAGTAGTTTTAACGGTAACGCATTTAGCAAGCCATAATTAATAAATAAAAATTTTAGAAAACATTTAAAATTTTAAAAATTTTATTTTAAGCCGCATAAAGTTCCTCGTATACAGGAAAACCCCCTCTAAGCATTTTTTAGCAGCTTCTATTTTGCGCTGGTAACTAAAGTGTCTTATTAATTTTTTTTATTATATGCTATAATTTTAAAACAGGTTAAAATCTAGCATTGGAAATATTTTAAAGTTTCTTTTAGATATAACTAATATATATATTCACAATAAAAACATTTATATAAAAATCTTTGAGACATATGTAGATAATTGCGTTTTTTTCAGTCACATAGGTAAAATTTCTATATGTTTCTATATTCTTAGATGTGTTGATGTATTTTCTATTAAGAAAAATACAAGTTAATGATACAAATTGTAAGTAAAGCTAACAAAATGTTATTTTTGTTTTGAAAGTATACATATTTTGAAAAAAGCTCTATTATATTTCATAGTCCTTAAAGAATATTTTAAATTTTTTTATAAAATTGGATTACTTCATTTTTTGAAATTCAAATATTTTCATCTTTAATAAATTACTAATTTCTAGTAATCAACTTACCAATTATATTATGTATTAAAAGAGTTTCTTGATATATTAAAAATGCCTTTTAACAAAAAAAATATGAAATTGGCAGAATATTTAAAACCTACGTTATTTTTTGTCATAAAATAAAGAAAGGCACATGTAAAAACCCTGATATTAGAATTTTCAAACAATACTTCTTTGTATAATTTTTAAGGAACATTAAATATATTAAAAGATGAAAAAATGTAATTGAATAGAATATTTTCGAAAATTAGCACATTCATTTCATTAAAGCATGTTTAAAAAGCTATCATACTTAAAATAGTAACGATATTTCAAAAATTTATAAATTCGTATTGACTTAATTTACTTCATCTCAGTTAAGAAAATGTCTTTTTGCATTTCTACATAAATAGAAATTTTGTATTACCTACGAATTTTATTAATTTATTTTCACAATTATAGATTTATAAACATATATTGTTATCATGATCACTGAAAATACCGGCATAAAATTAAGTAATTGATACAAACGGATAAATAACCTTGGTCGAAGAATAAAATCTAAATTAGAATTTTTTTATTGGCACTTTTTTTTGTTTCATATACTTTTTTTATGTTTTAAACATTTTTATACACAATACAATTAAAATGAACCTACGCAAACGTTCTCCAGTTGGTTTTGATTTTTGATTACTACATACATTTCGGAAAAAGGTATGATAATTAGGTCATATAATTGAATATAAGCTTATAAATTTAGAGTTATTAGTTATATTATCATTTGGTATTGTGGTGGAATCTCGGTATGCGACCCTGAGAAAAATAATTCTCAGTAATTGATTGATGATGCTAGTGGTACTCGGCTTTCATCTTCTCTTGGTCGACTTTTCCCGACCCTTTCGTAGAAAAACGTTGTTGCAATAAAACTTGGGATTTTGGGGTTTTTGTTCATTGATTTTATTCATTTTACATCTTGAGGCTATTTTTAAACTGGTTTTTATAATAAGTATTTTTCTAGAAAAAATACTTATTTCCAAATCTCAAGATCAACATTTTATTTAATTTTTGTGTCTTTGGAGATGAAACAACAATTATGAGCGATTTGCTGATTAAATTTCACTGGTAAACAGATTTTATCAACTTTTTTGAGATTATAAAATCAAGGTTTATTTACAATACAATTTTTTTTCAAATAGTTATTTTAAAAACGTATTTAATTAACAATAGTTTCTTTAAAAACAAGCCAAAAAATATAGAAAATTTGTTTCTTTATGTAATTATCTATTTTTGTTTTTCCAAAATTCAAAAAAAAACGTTTTAGATTCCGATTTCCAATAAAGATTAAAATTTATATTAAAAATCTCTTTTACTGCTGAAAAAAATACTAAATCAAGCCTATTTAATAAATTATATATATTTGGAAGATGTTTATTTTTTCTTATTTTTAGAAGTACGCTGTAAAATTGTCCGAATTATTTTATTCGCAGATGTGGTAGTTATTTTATCATAAGAATCATAACACGAACTGCTGTTACCAGAGATTCTCGAGAATATGATGGTATCATAGCTTTCCTTAGTAAAATCGGCACCATTTACATTCATTGTACTACACATTTCCACACTTGAACCTTGAGTATATCTACTGCAGGGACTGTCTGGTGCAAGATCACTAAAATCGATGTCACTTGGGAAATAATCGATCTCTTCATTTATTTCCTTGATAAAAAAATCAACTTTATTGTAGTTCATTTCATCGTAAGAAAATTCCCTGTGGTCCTCTTCCAAAATGTGCTGTGCATAATTTTTAAAATGTGTGAAGCATGTTTCGCAGTAGCCTGCCTTTGGTCTTTGTGGGCGAGCAGATTTTTTGTGCGAGTATTTTATTTTATCCGCAAAAGGACATGTCAAGCGCGCCGAGCTTAAGTTTAGGCAAGGTTTTTTGTCTTTGTATTCTTTATATATTGCACTGTATTTGTTTTTTGCATCTTCTATGAGTACATACGGATTTTTAAATATGCAGTAATTTCTCATTGAATGCGTAAAATGGTATGATTTTTTTTAAAAATAATGGTTGGAGGGAAAATCAAAGGTTTCGATGGAATGCAGCAAAATTTAACAAAAAAGGAATGAGAGGGAATTCAAAGAATTACAGAGATTCCGTCGATCCATCGAAGGATTCTAATACATTTTAAAATGTTATATTTTTTTTATTTTTTCTAATTTGATATTGAAAAAAATTGATGCTATACAAATTTGTTTTTGTACAAAAAGCGCATTAAGCAATATAAATTGTATAAAAACATTAAAAAATATTATAAAATTTTTAATTAATGCTAATAAAAAAATAATGTATTTCAATTCGATAACAGGATTACTATTTCGTGATCATTTATTTTCTTAAAGAGATTAAAATATGAATATTATTGAAAAAACATATTTTTCAAACTTCAAAATTTATAATAAATCAATAATGTGATAAAACCATTTAAAAATATAGATAATTTGTCTTTTTAAATGCATACTTAAAACTAAAATTTTACTAAATTTTCACATACAAATTATTTGAAAAACTTTCTAATCTATCATCCTCGCTATAAAATCTTAAAAATATCTAACTGATTTAAGAAAACCTAGAATTAACCATTTACCTTTTATTTTTCTAGAATTCATTCATAGTTAAATTATCTGTTTTGGAATATTTATTTTCCTTGGTTTTCCTAATCATATGATTAAATATTGACATTTAAAACAATACTATTCAAGCCTGATGTAAAGCTGCTTTAAGCTTTTTATAAAAAAATATACTTTGGTTTTTTTCTTTTTTTGTTGATTTTTCATTCATGATGCCGATGAATTAACGTATTTTTTTTATTGTATTCAAATATATAAATATTCTTACTTATCTTTTTTGCATTATTACGCACTATTTTGGAAACAACTTTATTTTTTTATAATATTTTACAATTTTAAACTGCCCCCTCAAAATTGAAAATAAATTTTTTTTATAAATTATTATAATTAGTTATAGCACTAAAAATTGGTTTCAATCCAATATTTATAATGTTTATGAAATTTTATAAACATTATTAGAGCTTAATACAAGTCATTTCTTAGGCACAACTTTTACTTTTCTGAAAAACTGGCCTTAGCGTAATCAAAATCATCTGGTGCGTAATTTAGATATACATTATAAAACAGTGAGATTCGATGTATAACAAAAAACTTGAAAAAATTTAAACCCCAAAATTAATAAAATGTAAATTAAAACTTCCAACTAATAGGACCATATAAATATTGAAAGAAAGTTCTTTTAACAGTAGGATATAATACTTAAATATAAAACATAGATTTAACGAAAATTTTTTATACTAAGACATGCTGTATGACCTTCAAAATTAGTCAAGTTAAAAAATATAAAATTTGCAGGTACCTATAATAATATTCTATTTATAAAAATTCGGCACGTTATTTGGCTCCTTAAATTGATTTAAATGTTTTTTGTATATTATTTACTCTATAAAAAGCCAATGGGGCTATAAAATTTGAGGATTTATTTTATATTAAATAAATATTTTACTCGAATGAACATAAAACTAAATATCCATCAAAAAACGCCAATTATTAAGGTTTTTAGGATATTTAATTTCGTCGTGAACATCAAATTAACAATATAATTCTTTATTTTTCAGAAGGTTTCATTAATCGTTCTTAAATATTTTTCTAATGAATAATTAAGAAAGTCTTGATGCTTAGAACCTCTTTAAATTATATTTTTTCAGAAAAGAAAAATACAATAATGAATCTGGTATTTTTTTAAATATAAAATTGAATTTTGGTAATCCTTAAAAATTTTAATTATCATCTTGTAATATCTGCTTTTTTCATTGGTAGAATATCATGGATGAATATAAAAAGCATAATGTTATAATTTAACTTATGGTTTCATGTTATTCATCAAAGACTTAGAGAAGAGTGATTTTACTGCGATTTCTATGGCTTGTTAGTATCATTTTAGAACTAAATTTAATTTGCTTCTTCATTACAAGTATCTGAAAGGTTTTAATTCTATAAATACTATTTTTCAAACATGAAATATAATATAAGATAGATTATTTTCTGTTTTAAATGTTTCCCCATTTTTACCATGTACTAAAAATGCGTAGAATAAGCCTTTTTACTAACATATAAAATTAAATTTTAAACATTAATCAATAGAAATCTTCAAATATGATAAATATGCATATTTATAATATATAAAACTAGACACAAAAAAAGATTCAGGTATTTTCAAAACTATACTTTAGAAAAATATTGTGAATCTGATTCTTACATATTTGTAATTAAATCATTAGATTTTAATGTGAAATTTCTAATCGCATTAATTTAGTATTTTTCATTTTACGATCCAAAATCGCACGTGCATTCAAACTTTGTTAAAAATTTAGATTTTCTTTAGTTTTATTTTTCATATAAAAAAATTTTAAAATAAAAAACCGTTCAATTTTGCATTAGTATAATTTCTATAGCAAACAGAAATTTTAATTTTGTAGTTAAGATATTTCATGATGGCACATTTTTCTTCCTAGTTATATCTTTAAAATCCTAAATAATTTTTTTAGCTTATAAATGCCATGATATTGTATCATTAAAGGCTTATTTATAAGATATAGTTAATCTATGCATTTTTAACACTTTTAATTTACGTCAATAAAAAAGACTAGACAAGGCTGAATTGTCTGCGAAAAAAATAATAAAAATCATCTAAAATGTCATTTTTTTCTTTATTTAATGTACGATTATTTATAAATAGCTTGTTTTTAGTTTTTTAAAAATATACTGCCGCTGTATTGTTAAGATTTAATTTCAAGGTTTTTATAATACAAACAAAAATTAAAAAAAGAAAAATTTAAATTTCAGTAAAAAACAAAACTGAATTGGCTCTTTCTATTCGGTAAATAAGAGAAAAATTATAGAGGATTGACCGTGTGTATGGTCTACGAAACGATATTAAAAACTTTTATATCAACAAAGAATCAGAGAATAACGGCTAAAAATAAATGTTTTGAATTTGTTGAAATTTTACTTAAGAGGTTTACTAATTGAATCTTTTGCATTTTCAATCTATAATCTACCTTAATATACTTGTATTTGGAAGATTAATTGTCGCCTTTTTGGGAGATAGCGGCTCGCAATAAATGGACTAATTTTGTAATTATATCTTAAAGAAAAAACAAAACATTTTTTAAATCTTTATATTATTCTGATTCGTCTTTAAATTGCTTTTTTTTCGTATTCTACTAGGGTATTTATATTATATTTTATATATGATGTGAAAAAAAAACTTTTAATAATCCAAAATTATTAGAAAAAGCAATATAAATACTTATATGCTTATAATATAAATATGTAAGCAATTTCTTCGTTTTTTATATCAGCGAATTCGACAAAATTCTATTGTTTTTTTAGATGAATTTTTTTATAATAATTGATATTTAAAAGTAGTTTTTCGCGAAAAAATTGTAAGCTAATTTTGTTTGAAATTTTATTTGGTTTAAAAAGATTTAAAGATTTTTTTTTGATTTTGTGTTACGTTTACCTCCTAATTTGCTGTAGATTAACCAACAGAATCTTTTTGTGTAATATTATTTCAACTAAGTAATAAAACTTTATATTATGGTGAATAAAATTTTTATGTGTTTTTTATTCATAACTTTTTTGATTTAAAATTTATTATAAATAATTCTTATTTTATATTTATAATTTTTGAAGAAGATAACATATATTCTAACGGTTTCTAAGCACGAATATTATACAGATTCCTTTAATCATCAAAATATGAAACGAATCTTTTGTTTTGATGATGAATAACTGGAAACGTATCATAGATTGACTAAAACTTAATACTATATATATTTAAATCAAATTTATGTATAAGTTATTTTTATTTTTTGAAATTTTTTGCTATACAGAAAGTTTTATATAATGTTTCTTATGAGAAAATGATCTATATTTTATCGATGTAATGATTAAAAAGAATCACAGTTGATCATTTATTGATGCAAATTAACAAGATAAGATTGATAAATGAAGTTTAAGTATTTTGATAATTTTTGATGAGAAAAGTGATTGATGCTTTACAATTAGTAAAAAAGCTTTAATAGATTTATTAAATAAACTGGATCAAGTGATGAACAATTCTTACGATATATCTAAAAATGGAAAGTCGGGCAAACCTCGTGGGAGGACCCGTACATCCAACCCAGACAATTGTCACTTAAAAAAACACTAGGCATAAGATCTTTAAATAGAAAAATCTGGTTAGTAGGAAACTAAAAAAGAGAAAAAAATAAAAGTGTTTTTTAGTGGTTAAAAGACTTTATATTAAAAGTAATATTCTAGTGGATAATGTTGAGTCGGTGTTTAAATCGACTTTAATCTTTGCTTATTCTCATTTATATAACCAAAACATACTCTGTTGTTTTTTAGTTTATTCTTTTGTTTTGTATGAGGTTCGTTTTTAGAATTAGTATATTTATTGAAATATATTTGTTACTTTTGTTGGATGATCTTGGACGTTCTCTTGGTCGAACAGACTTTTTATAGTTATTATTATGTTTTAAAAAGGAAGGAATAATTTAAAACTCGTTATTTTTATTCAAATGATTTTATTTTAAGCTTTTTAGTAATCAAATTGAACGAATCATATCAATTTAATCACATCGTGCAACTAACAGTCAAGTAGATAAATATTATAATCAATAATTTCACAGCTATTAAATATCAAGACGATTAAACTAATCGCACAAATAAAATCATTAGATAAATAAACCTAATAGGATCAAACGTCATTTTTATTTTGATACGGGTATAAAACTTTATTAAAAGGTAATTGTTGTAAATGTATAAAAATTTTAACAACATTCGATGTTTTCTAATTATAAATTTGCATTCTTTTATAGGATCGACCAAAATGCATGTAAAAAAACATTTTTATCTTGGATTTTGGTCTCTTACAAATACACTATGTAAGAAAAATATTAAGAATTAACAATTTTCTTTGTTTATTTTTATCTATTATTTAGAAATCCATTAAAAGTATGGTTGGTTAGTACCGAAGCACCATAAGAAGACGAATAAAAGTTTTATTGTTTGTATTTATATGAGAAGATGTAATTAATTTATCATTAAGTTATATATAGCCAAAAATGAAACTTTTGTATTTAAAAAAGTCAGTTATCGGATCTATTAATTCAAATGATTTAGTTTCAACCTTATCATAAACAACAGCATCTGAAAAGTGTCATTATGACATCTTTTATCTTTAAAAAACCTGCAATTATGAGATTCTACATTGATATGGATGTATTGCATACTAAAGTTGCTTTTAAGTTTATGTTTTGAAATTTTTCGATTAAATTTTTAAAATGTTGAATATATAATTTTTTCAAATTGATTTTTGATAATTTTATTTTTGTTCTAATATGTGTCTTTTTAGCTTTCGCGCTTATTATTTCTTTTTTTTCATTAACTATACAATATATATATAAAATTCGCTTAGATGGTATGATTAAATTTTTTGGTGATAACTTGAAAAAAATATATCATTTTTATTTTTTCTTTTAAACAAATAGAATTTTTACGCAATAAATAACATCATAGAACCAATATTACATATTTTCTAAGAAAATGTCATCAAAATATTTTATAAAATTTTTTAAAACGCTGGTGCAAAAGAATACTAAACTTTTTATTGCGAATTCTTAAGTACCTTAAAATATAAAAAAATATTTTCGAGGTTTTTGTTGTGCAAGCACATAAAATTTTTTATATTATGGTTATTTTTGCAAATAATAATTCGCATGTCTAAAAATTACAGTTTATTTTCATCAGTTTATTATGGTTAACATGAAACTCTATCGAATTTTCTGTGACAAAAAAGTGTCATTTCATCATATAATTATAAAAAAATCATTGATAATATGTGAGATTTTCGGATAATGATATAAAAAATATTTAAAAAATTTATTTTTATTTTAATTTCTTCTATTTGTCGTCTGTTTAATATTTTAAAAATCTTGTTTTTTAATTTTTTGCTAAAAAATATCAGAACACGATTTCGTAAATCTATTGCAATTTTTTTAAAGCTTTATTGTTCTTAATGTTTAAAATTTCTATCATATGCTTGTTAAATTTATCTTGATGTTTTTAATTTTTTAAAATTTTGATTTATTGATCTGCATAGCAGAAATGCATGTCAAAAATCGATTGCATATTTTGTAAACAGTGTTGTTTATAAATGAGGTAAATTTTTAAACAATAGAGAAGAAAAAACGATAAACAAACAGCAAAACAACATCTAAATAAACTTAACTCACCAAATACAAATTTTATATTTTCTGTTTTTAATTACTTGCGCGATTCTACGCAACGAAAGCTAGAAAGCGACAACATTCAATCATGTTCCGAAGTACACCTTTACAATCGTAAAATTTTTTTCCTTATAATATTTGATGGTTGCATTATTTTTAAGAAAATTTTATCTTAAATTAACAATTCCACGAACATAAATAAAAAAACCGGGTCTAAGTCATAAAATGTCAACTTTCAATATCCTCAAAATTTTAAAATCACGTGTTTTTTATTATACAACTAATTTTAATGTGCAAGATTATTTTTAAATGTTTTGTTATTTAAAAATTGTGTGAGCAAATACAAATAGCATTAAATATACATAAATAAAAACTTAAGTTTTTGTAAAAAACGTTTTTTGTGATTTACTAAATTTTCTAATTTTAATTTGGACGACATATGGCAATAAAATGTAGATTTAATTGAAATTACAGTGTTTTCGTTTGCAAAATCTTAAATATAAAAACGATTTTTGTGTATAGACATTTATTCAATGATAAAATATATCATTAATAATGTATATCCTTATTTAAACGAAAAATCAACCTTTTTATAGATCATAGAATATTTTGCGGATTTTTATATATCTACCAGCAGTTATTTTCAAAAAAATGTTAAATAAAAATTTTCTTAAGCATATATCTATTTTTATCTGATGAAAACTATTTTTTTATCGTAATAAAAATCATGTAAATTAGAAAATTAAAGTTGGTATGCATAGCGATAAAAAATTGTACACAATTTTTTTTATTCTTTTAATAAAAGAAGACAAGGACATACAAATCAAAAAAAACCTAAATCAATTAAAAATAGATTTTAAGAATTTAAACGAAAAAATCATATAATAGTGTACATATTATTTAGTATTGATCGTGATTCTGTATGATTCTAGTTTTTTGTATAGATTTTTTTGCTTCTATATGATCTTTAAAAAATTTTTGTTCAAATAAAAATATATATAAATTCACGTAATATTAAATCAAAAAACTATTGATAAACAATGAAATTAGAAGGTAGTTTATCAAAAAAATTTTGATTTTTTTGCTACTTTCATTTTAATAAGATTATTTATTTGAAGCGAATATAATATTTTAATGTCTTCTTTAATATATAATTCTTCTTTCTATTGTTGATTTTTTTAAGAAATTTTTCCAATCAATGTTTTAAATTTTAACATAATATTAAGTATATTTCAAAATTATAATCTTTGCTTTTAAATTTTTTTATTTTATATGTAAACATTATTTTCTCGGTATCGCTAAATTTGCTTGTATTTTAGAATAAATATCAATGCTATGTCTTTTCTAAATAAAATTTATAAATGTGTAATTTTTTATAATTAAAGTGAAAAAAATAGGTTTTTTTTTATTGTTGAAAATCGTTTAACTAGTTATACTAAAACTATTATATAACATAATTTTATAACCATTTTTAACAGCCATATTTTTGCTAATAAAGTCGGGTTTAAAGCAGCATCAAATGAAATTTTTAGTATTATACTAGTTTAGTTTTATTTTTTGCATCGAAAATCACATATTTCATATTTTCTAGTAAATTTTAACAGTCCCATGTATTTTTAATTTTATAATGCTTCATTTATGATTATATTATAATTTGATTTGTTTTTTGGTGGTTGACATTATTTTTTTGCATTTTTACAATTGAAAAAGATCATATGAGTTTTTTTTGTAAATTCTTGTCTTTAAGTTAAATTAGATAATAACAAATACATTTAATACAATATTCATCAATCAAATATTCATTTCATTTAATTCTATTTTTATATTAATTTAAATTACGCTAATTTTGCTTAAGAAATTTTATATGAATCTAAAGATAATTAAACTAATTTTTGTTATGTTCTTTTTTGTTTTTTAAAAATTTTAAGTTGATTGCAAACTTTTAATATGCCATAATATGTTTCTTATCCTGTAATTTTTATTAGTATGCTACCATTAATACTAATATATCTTTGTTGCTGTCTTTGTTATTATATAAATTTTGATATTATTTTTTAAACTTCATTTGTAGGTATGATATATATCAATTTATATAGCGAATATAACGTCTCAGCTCTCATCTTACCTATTATTTAATTTTGCAGACTGAAATAATACAAAATTATTTCCTTGCTATACTAGAGTCTGTGTGATGGTTTTTTTGAGTTCTATTCTGTTTTATAAAAATTTAATGATCACAATGAATAAAGGAACTTTTGTAAAAAACACTGTCATTGATTTATCTGCACAAAATTATACTACAAAATGCGTTTTGATGTGTCATACTATACAAATCGAATACTAATTACCCATGATATCTCACGTTTTACCCAAGTTATAAGAAAGATAAAAGGCAAGCGAAAACCCGTAGACTATAAAAATTATCATTCTTTCGTGCGTTCATTTCTTAGTTGATAATAATATGAATATAGTTTCATCCATGATTCCATGCATCTAAAACAATTAATCCCTACAAAATGAAAAATTATACAGCGAATTTCACGAATGTATTAGTTTATAATAACAACTATTTTCATCCTAAAATTATAATGACTTGGTCTATTGCATTTCATAATAATTTAAACTTATTATATGTTGTTTATTACACCTTGAACTCTGGAGATAAAGTAATATTGATCTATAAACGATTCAAAAACCATTACCATGATAAATAATGAATTTTCATGAAACAGCATTTTTATTTTATATATGCGTGTAATAATTTCGTTTTTTTATACAGCGATGATCCACATCAAGATCATCATTATATCATAAAGTCTTCGATTCTGTCTCTTTTGGATCACACTGGTTTCTATACACCATCACTTTTTCTCATTATCATCTATTTATGCTTTAAAATGATAAATGAAAGGAAATTATACTATTTCATTTATTTTAAAATTTTTAATAAAATATTTCATAAAATTAAAAATTACTGATTATAAATGTCATATTTCAAATCATCTCAAAAATATAATTTATATCAAGGTTTCATTATTAATGAAATTTTTATCATTAATGTGAAATTTAATTTCATTTTATAAAATTCGACCTAATTTTAAAAAGAGCACATTTTGAACATTCTACAATGTGTATTCTTATGGTAGTTTCGCAATAAAATTATTTATTTTAATTAAAATTCTTAATACTTGTCTTTAACAAAGTACTTTAAGATAAAAAATTCCAAGAGATGTCTGTTTATATAAAATTTTTAGATGTAAAAATTTTATATTGAATTAAGGCTGTTCATTTTGATAAAAAAATTACAGGCGCGAGACATTTTTAACATAAAAATAAAAAAATCTGTCTTTACATTTTCGTAAATACTTTTAGTCAAAATTTTATAGAAATAAGAAGTAAGAGGTCTTCCGAAACCAAAACTTTTTGTCTTTAAGAAAAAATCTAATTGTTATTACACATTACCATATCGGTGAAATTATTAAAGATTCGGTAAAAATGATTTTTTATATGTTAGATTAAGTGATATTTTTGCATTAAAATTTCTGTTAAAGAATTCATGACATGAAATTTTATTAATCGTTTGTATACCAAATAATATAGTCATTACTATAGCTAATTTTCTGCTTTTTTAACAATGATTTATTCCCAAAAGCATTAAATCAATTTTGTTGCAGTAAATTTTTGATTTTTGTATTGTTTTTCCTTATCTTAATGTATTTCAATTATATATGTATCCATAATTTCCAATGCAAGATTAAAATTAATAACCTATAAAAGGCAGGAATAAAAAAATTGAAACAAATATTATGTAGTAAAAAATTTAGAAAAAATAAAGTTTGTTACAATATGTATCCATTTTATTTAAGCGATAATTTTTACTTGAAAGTTATTTTAGACAATATACAAACTTTTGATGAATAAATCTTTTGCTTTAAAAGAATATTTTGCTAACTTCTGACAGATTTAAATATTTTATTGATTAAAATTCACAATAGTATGATAAGAAAAGCCACATAATTGATATTTGTAAATATTTTATTGCGGAAATCTGTATTTAGTTAAATTTATATGTATTTGTTTAGATTTTTTGTATATCTTTTAGGTTTTTTTAACATTTCTAGGTATCTAAACGCTATAAGTAATACAATTTTTTATCAACCTAAATGTTTAGTATAAAAATCTAAATGTTTATTTGATCAAGTTTATGAAACCATCAAGTTTAGGTAAATTACAGAATAAAATAAATTGAAGATTATTTACTTGCATATTTACTGTAAATCAAAATCTAATTATACAAATCTTACTATTTAATACCAATCATCAATGATCAAACGCTTATTTTCCATCACAAATCGAAAATGATGCTATATGAAATTATCTAATAAAAAATATCCTAAAAATAAAAAAAATCTTATTTATCTTATCATCTATTAAATATTTATCAAAACCACCAAATAATTTTAACTAAGAAACATATGTAATTGACAATAAATCAATTTTTAAGTAAATTTTTTTCATAGGTTTTTATAAATTATCAGACTATATAAATTAAAATTATAATGTTTGGTTTTAAAAATTGTAAAACATATGAACATAAATTTCTTGCCAATTTTTTGTAACAAAAAAATTCTGTGTACCGTAAGACAACAAAGTTATTGTCGAACGAAGAAAATTTGAAAGACACTAAAAAAAGAGAATATAAAAACGTTCTGGCATGTTTTGTTTATTTGAAATGGTTTAAAACAAAAAAAAATTTTTTTGCAATAAAATAGAATGATTTTTTATAATGTAAAAGAGTAAAATAACCAATTATAATAAAAAAATTACATTCTGCTAATCAATATTTTTTTCTACAAAAACCGTAAAAATGTCACTTTTTGATATAATTTTATATGTCGATTACCATGTCATTTAAAATTTTTAAAAAATCGAGAAACCTCTATAAAATGATATACATATTAACTATTTTTTTTCAGTATTTGAAAATATTCTTTCGTTGTGGTTATATATATTTGTTAGATGTTTTTATGTGTCACCTTTTATTAATAAAACATTCTGGATTTAAAGTTCGAAATAAGATGGAAAACAATTATTTTGGTGATTTTTTGAACCTAAAAAGAAATATTTTTTTTATTTAGCATACAAAGCGATAGCCAATGAAGAAGTTAATTTTTTTTTATTAATTAAACAAGTTTCAATACCTACAATAAAAAGTTTTGAAAACATATGATTTATATCATGCAAATATTAATTTTTCAAACATTATGATAATTTATAATATATTTAATCGTTATATTCATTGGTTTAAAATTTATTATTGAATATAATCATGTTTAATTTATAAAATTTAAAATTGAGTCAACCAAAAAATTTTTAAGTTGTTTTAAAAAAATGAAGAAAAAGTTTAAGTTAAACAATTTGATCATTTTATACTTACGATTAGGTCCGATTTTGTATATTTAGTTAAAAAAACAATTTTTATTTAAATAAAATGGACAGCAGCAAATTGTAAATGTTTCTTTACAAAACAATCGAAAACCAAATTGTAATCGCATCTATAAATTTTAGAAGTTTTAAAAAGGATACAGCAGATATAAACATAGTTATGTTAAAATCATATTTTTTGAAAAATAATAATATTGCCGATATTGTATTTAAATTGTTAAAAAAGAAAATTTTTACGAGAATCTATAAATCTACAGAATTAAAACAATAAATAAAAAATGTTTAAGATCTTTTTACATAAGATGTATCTTTGCGGAAATATAAACATAAATCTTTTAATTTTTTTTGTAGATGTTGCTTTATGTTTACAAAAAATTATGGAAAAACAATATACCGATTTTTAAACGAAAAGCAAAAAAAGGCCTTCAATACTCGAAATAACTTAATATTTTAAACGAAGCGAATGTATATTTTTACATGCTTTTCAATTCTTACGATAAATTTATTTTTGGCATTTTTTATTTACTTCATAAGAGTACTATTAATAGAGGTGCAATGTTCTTTCCATTCGCATTCTAAGTTTGTAATTTAATAAAAATATTTTATAAATATATTTTCCATGTTTAGTATTTTAATATAATTTTACCTTGATTCTTTGTTAAAAGAATCAACAAGTTATATTCTGAAATTATAAATATCTCATTTCTATTAAAAATTTACTGTTTTGTTACATTATACAAGATTTTATTTTTTAAACAATTTCACTTGTGGATAATAGTATTTGAATAATGTATAAAATTATTTGATATCGAAAATTGAATAAATGAAATTTTTGATGCATGAAATTCAAATTTTACTTGGTTTCGAAAAAATTTTTAATAATCAATATAATATTAAGATGTTGGATATTTCCGTTGAAGTATTTTAAATAGAGAAATAAATTTTTATATGACGTATTTTTTATTTACTTGGTCTATTTATAACCCACAATCTAGTTTTAAATTTGTAAAATTTTTCACAAAAGTAAATAACTAAGGATTTTTTTTCAATTTAATTTCATTTTATTGTTAAAAAAGATTATTTACATATCGATTTTTCAATTTCATGATAAAAATAAGAATTAACGTTGATCAAACGCTATTGATAAAATGAATAAATCAAATGATATCATGAGAAATCAAGGATTTAAAAATCGTTGAATTCCTCGCACAACATTATCGTTTTTTCTTTGCGGTCCTTTAAATTTTATTAATTGTTTTTTATGACAAAACATTAAATGAAATTTTATATGTTCAACATTTTTTATTTTTTATGATAAAAAGTATTATCTCGTTGAAGGATTTGTTTTGATAAAATAATGATTTTTATATAGATGAAGTAATAAGAATATTGTTAATTTGAAAATTTATTTATAGATTTCAAATTATCATAAGTGATTTAATTTCTTGATAGCTTATTTAGAGGTTTTGTCTAAAATAGGTATCAATTTTAAAAGTATGCTTATAAAAATTTTTTGATATTTTGTTTTCTTTTAACCAAAATGGTCCATCTAACAATCATAATAATTATGGTTAGATTCAAATGTTGACCTAATGCAACAACAAAAATTTAAATATGAAAAAGAAAATATATTGAAAAACATTAAATAATATGCTGTGTTAAAAATAGCAAAAATATAAGGAAAGATTAAAAATTCTTGCAGAGCGATTCATAATTAAAATAAAATATAAAACGATTTATTAGGGTTATGGTGTATTCTTTTTACATATTACTTATGTAATTATAGATTTTTAAATACATTTTTTATAAAAAAAAATATAAAAAAACATTTTTAGAAAATATACAATATATGCTAAAAAGATATATTTTTTTATGCTAACAAAAATTTAATAAATTTTTAATGTCAAAACAGATTAAAACATTCAAAAATAATATGTGATTATGAAGTATATAAAAAATGATTATTACAAAGTCTGATTTTACTAGATTAATGAGAAATTTTCAGATGGTTTTTAATTATTGCGTTACTGTTGGTGTCCGTGATGTATATTTGTGACAATTAATAAGACTTTGCCAGTTTTTACCTCTTTTTTGGAAGATGCACGCACCCGAAAGTCTAAAACATGCTGGTTTTGTCAGAAAAAGTTAACATTTTTTTTACTAGGGGTTTTAAACAGCAAAAATTCATAAATAAAAAGGGAAAAACTTAAATATATCGGAGACATATCGAGAGAAAGCAGTTTAAGTGGATGAAATCAACCCATTCAACGTCTTCGGATACAATTATTTTTGTACTATATTATCATGGTTTGAACAACTTTTTACAATATAATTATAATGAAGCACTTTTTACAAAATAATTTACATGAAGCATAATTTAAATTAGTGATTAAATTACAATAACCAATTCATATATTGGAATTTTATTATTTTTATTTTTATATTTCAGGTGGTTGTTTATTTGTTATTTAAAGGTGTATTATCTAAAAAATTAAAAATGCCGAGTTTTTTTGACATATTTTAAAAGATTTCAAGAAATATGTATAATATAATAATATATGTGTTTGATTAATGCAAAATATTATTTATTTATTTTTGGACCTAAGTTGGATCTTCTGTCAGCATCCATGATCGATATTTCATTTTATATTTGTGTTGTGCATTTCATCTCTGCTTTTTGTTTTTCATTTCTCTTAAAATCAATAAATGTTGAGTAGAAACGAAATTCGGACAAAGGTGGAATTATTATTAAAGTAAGTACAAATTTTTATTCCTGCCAAAAATTTTTTTAAATGGTTCTATTTTTTTTTTTCATTTGATTAATTTGAAAATTTCGATTAAATTTGTATTGGTTATTTTATTACTGTTATACAAAAATTGAAAATATTTACGTTATTCGGATTTGATTTAAAAGTTTCAAATAATAAGAAACCACCACCAAATAAATAAATTGCAAATAAAAAACACAAGTAAATTAAAGATTAAAATATTAATGTAAAATGTATGCTAGAAGTTATTTTATTTTCGTATTTATAAGAAAACAATTGTTATCCATAAGAAGCACAATCTAAATATTTAAAACCATCCTATAAAATATGTGTTAGTAATTTTTAAAATAAATTCAAGTCGATTGACAATACTACGTTCAGTGATATATTTATATATTGAATGAATTAAAAAGCGATAGGCATTATTGAAATAATTGACTTGAAATCGAAAAAAAACGAAAGTCAATTGTGTAAAATATTGTGACAGTAACCAGCAAAAGAATTGTTATTAAATGTAGGAAACGACGAGATTTCTAAATGAATTGTTGGAATAAGTATCATTATTTGTTAATATGCTGATGTTAAAATAAAATAATGAAAACATAAAGTTTCTGCTTTTATTATGTGTTTTATTAGTACACTCGTTTTTAAGTTTTGCACTCTTTTTCATCTTTCGTTCGATATCTTTTTTCGGACTCCTTATATTATTTTACGTTTTATAAAATGAACGTAGCCGCTCAGATATTACATTTATACCTTTTGGCACTGTGATTATCACAAGAACTATTAAGTAAATAAGGATATAATTATGATATTTTTAGTCTAACTTGATTTTTATTTTGATTTGGGGCCCCTATATTGTCAGTGTTTCATTACTTTACTATGTTTTTCGCCTGTTAAGAATGCGGTTCCCATGCAATGCAACTGAACTCATTTAGACAATTAGGTGCCATCTTTAAATGAAGATCACTTTTATTCTTTAATAAAAAATCATCATTTAAAAAAAACAGGTTTGCACATAGGGAGTAAAATTCGAATATAATAGTTTGTAACAATTTCAAGTTTTTTACAGTATTTTTTTATTATAATATAATTACACTATATTAGTTAATCTAATTATGAATACATTGTTGTTACATGATTTATACACGATTGAACATATTAATATTTGTAGTCTAAAGCTTTATAAGGTTCAAGTAACAATATAATAAAAATGATGATAATTTTTTAATGTGATGGTGTTATGAATGCCATCACAGTGGTATTTATAATAAAATTCATATAAATAGTAATTAAATTATTTATACCCAAAAAAAACTTCAATTTTCTCTTCTTTTAAAAAATGAATCAAGATCATTCTAAAAACAATATCATGCGCTCTGAAAGAAACAATTATCCTGGACCCAACAGAAAAGTTGCTTTTGTCAAGTCATAGTTCGATAATTGCCGCATGAGCAGAATGAAAGGACTTAGGAAGGACAGTTAATTATATTTTTTTATCTAAATTGTTCATGAAAAGTGTAATAATAAAATTTCCTGCAATTATTAGAAAAAAATACTTTTCTTTCTAAAATGAAAATTAATTCAAGACATAAAATGTATATAGGTGTACAAAATATATATTTTGTTTGTTTAAAAGTGCATCAGATGGAAAAATAATCATTTGAAATTTTTGAAGAATTATTTTAAATCGTAGATTTGTTATTTAAACAAAGAAAATGTTTATCAATGTTTTTAAGAGTTTTTTTTCTAATAATTTTAGCATAAAATATAATGATTTGTGCTGAATTCTTTAAAAATGTACAATTCTAGAATGAATAATAAATAAATCAATTAAAAATTTCTCTAAAAAAAAGTTTGAAAAAATTTATTTGAATGTAAGAATTTTTTTTGTGATTAAAAAAATATTTAATTTGAAAATTTTATCACATTTGTATTTGAGGGGTGTTTTATGAAAATAAATGTTGTCAAACAAATAATTTAAAAATTTTTTTAAATTAATGTTTTTATTAGAATCCGAAAGTGAAACAAATTTGTGGAGAAGAATTTTTTGCAAAATATTTTATAAAATTCATGAATGTTTTTATTTAAATTGATTGTTTTTATTTAATAAGCTATTATTTCTGTTTACACATTACATTACTTTTTTTAAAATAGCATTAAGATTTTTATTCAACGGCAGATAAAAAAATTGACCAATTATTAAATGCTGTCAAAAAAATCGATATTATTGAACTGATTCATTTATTCCAATCTCAGAATTGACAAATAGTCAGTGCGATTTACTTTTAATTGAATTTACCCCTAAAATCTGTTAAAAAACGATGCAAGAACACAAAAAACCACTGCTATCTGCGTACATCCTAGTATTCAACATAATTTCAATTCTGATAACAATTGTAGCACTTATATTTTCACTCAGATTTTACTTCAAACCAGTTGAAGATACCATTTTTGTGGTTGCTTTGTGTCAATCTTTCTTTCTATTAGAGCTTCTAAATATTAAGATTGGTGCGACTAATAGCACGTATTTTGCCACTTCTACGCAATTAGCCAGCAGACTGTTCATAATATGGTATGTTTGCATGTTTAGAGGTGTTTTATCAAGCAGGCAAATAAGTTTACCGAAGATATACATTTTTAAGAACCACTTTGCTTTGATGGGATTCTGCTGGTTCATAAGCGATTGCATTCGCTATGCTTTTTATACGCTGAGATCTGGATGGCTCAGGTGGCTCAGATATAATCTTTTTATTATTTTGTACCCATTGGGTGTTGCTATGGAGATGTTTTTGTCGTTCAAAATGATCAGTTCCTTCAATGGTTTTTTAGTTGTTGCTGTTTTGTGGGCCGTTGGCTTCCCTTTTTTGTACGGACATATGATAAAACAGAGGTTTATTGTCAACAACAGAATATCAAGAAGAAATAATAATGCTGCTAATCCAAAAAAAGAAATTTAGATTTGCTTTAAACGTTATTTTTCATTTTCGAATACCTTTAGAATTAAATTTTCAACAATTTGTCGTTTTTTTCAAAGTCCTAAATTTTTAAATTTATTTTTGTGCTTTTCATATTTTTAAATCTGTCAATTTGGATTTTACTATATGTGTTTGAGATTAAAAAATTAGAAGATTTTGAAAAAATGAAATGATTGATTTAAATATGACCAAATTCTTAGTTCACTAGTACAATCATGCGGAAAAATAACGAATATATTGTGAAATTTAAAAATAGAGATTAGATATACAATATAACAATCTTTAGTAGCCCTTAAACTCAAGATTCAATTTTTTTATTCAAATAGCGTTACAATCATTTCAATAAATTAAAATTAATTATATTTTTCTCATTCATAAGCTTTTTCTAAAAAAAATTTATGTAACTCCATCAAATTACATTTTTTCTTATAGAGCATGATAAATGTTTAAAAAAATTCACATTAAAACATATTAATAGTGATGATTTTAAAAAAATAAGGTTATTGTAATTCACTATTCTAACAATTTTTTTGAAGGATATATTAGTCAAAAGCTCTTTTTTTGTATTTTATCTATCATTTTTCTCTTCAATTTCTGAACTTGATATTCTTTCTTTAAAAAAACATTGAAATGTACTATCTTTTTTTGTTGTATAGTTTATTATTTTATAATTTATGTAATATGATCTTTCAGACCTATTATATAACAGAAACATAAAAATATTTATAAAATTAAAGATTTATAACATCGAAAATTTCAACATTTTTTTGTATTATTTCAGAACTTGATTTTTTTATAGCCAAAAAAAAGGTTCTTTTTCATATCCAAAACTTAAAATATCTTAGATTAGTGAAGAGTCCTATTATCTTAAATATACTTATCTATAATCCCTCTAATTTTATTTGTTCTTATTTGATAAATTTAAATAATAGGAAATTTATTTCTTTAAGTCAAACAAAAACCTAAAAAAGTAAAAAGAAAATAAAAAGCTTCCGAAAAATTATTATAATATCATAATTTGAAAATTCAAACATTTGTGAAACATTGTTTATAAAATATTAGGCAACAAAATAAAATTACAACATATGCAGGTTCAAATAAAAATACTCAAGCAAACAATTCAATATTTTATTGTATTGTTATCGCAAAGTGTTACGTTCACATTCTTCAATAGCGTATTCTTTATCTATAAATACAAGCAGGTAAAACCCATGAAACAGGATAAATTATGTTTGTTGCACTTTCTATTGCCAACATTCGGATATTATCTATTCAAATTTTTACTGTACCTAGATGATAATATAAAACAAAAACATAAAAATACCAAGCTCGCTGGTTTTTATCTTATTTTAACTGCAACATATATGAAGATACTATCATACTTTATCGATAATTTACTCAAAAATCAATCAAAATTTGCATGCTTCCTGCTTCTCATACAAAATATATTCATATCTCTTGTAGATTTTAGTTTGATACAACTCTTGGACGGATACTATTTCAACAAAGATTATAAAATTTGTGATTATGTCCTGTTTTGTCTCATTTTAGAAGAAACTCCAACTTACTTCTACGCATTATTTTTTGAGTACATAGAAGATTTAAATTTAAAAAGCTTGAAACCATATTTTGATCTCTGCTTTGTTCTCTACATTATAATGTGCATAATTTGCTTTAACTTAAGTAGCAACGATATCCAGCTCCGTAATATAAATGTCGACAAAAAAAATGAATCATGTTTTGATGTTGAAGCAAAAAATACTTGTTTGTATTCAAATTATATCGATAACGCTTTGGAATCAAAAAATCGTGAAGTTAATGGAAAGTTCAACTATAGTGTCAACTATTTTGAAAACCAGGAAAATTTTCATTTTGATGGAAACCACAATCTTGATAATAATAATATAAAAAATGACAGTTTAAATAACACCCAAAACGAATTAAACGATTTTCAAACATGTAATAACTCAATATATAACAAAAACACAGACTGTAATTCAGTTAAATTCGACGATTCTGATAATATTGTTAGTAATCCAGAATTAATTCACATAAAAAATTATGAATATTTGCACAATTTTTGTAATACACCGTCTACAAAAATAGATATAGATTTTGAAAATCAATATGCAAATATAAAAAGTACACACTCTAAAAAAAATAAAACAATGAATATACCCAAAAACATATATAACTCACCTTTGAGCGAATTAAAAAATATAATTATGAACAAACTAATAAGAGCAGGCAGATGTTTGACATTTTTTAATAATGAATACAATAATAAAAAATACGATAGCACTGAAATTAAAAACATAAAATTTTCAAAACACACAAGTAACCCAAAACACGAAAAATTATTTCTGTTTGTAAGCAGAATATTGTTAACAAGCTCAGATATTTTCATATACTTCTTCCTGATGAGTGAAATAGAAAAAGAAAGCTACTTATTATTATACTTCTCCGTAGATTTCTTGTTCAAACTCTTGCAGAAAAAACCACCGCGATCATGTTTCCATTCTTTCGTTTACGGAAAAATAGTACTCATGTTTTTTACATTGTTTTGCGTTACTTTGCTCAAAATCTATACCCACTACATTTTTATCATTTCTTTGTTTGCTCTTAACGGCTTCTTTAACAGAATGATATATTGTGGCTTCGATCAGACCGTAAAAAACCCAATAGCTGTTATATGTGATGATTACATCATTTTTATCATTGTAAGTTGTTTTGTTCTATGGTATGGGCAGAAACCTGAACAAAGTTTCGAAGATTTTATTTTTTTTAGTAGCATCAGACTGTAAAATATTGAAATATATAATTACTAATATATCAGATGTAGAATTGATAGTATAATGATCTAATATATAATTATAAAGAACATAGATTACATTAAATCCACTATAGTTTTTAAGATAATATATAGTTTGATTTTTTCTAAAAAGTATTTATGAATCGATCAATTCTGTTCCAATCGCATATTTTTTATAATAAAATATTTAACAAAGTTTTAGGCTCTATCAAATATTATAAAATTCTCAATATAAAGATTCTGAATATTTAATTTAAGAAAATTTAATTAGAAAGACTTGATTAATAAAAAAGCAATAATATTAGCAATTTGATAGTATTTATTTATAATGATTAAAATTTTATTTTGATAAATTTAATGTTATAATTATTGATTCATAATCATTCTACTTAAAGTTGGTAAACAAAAAAATGATCATATTGAACCTTTATTTTAAAGTAATTTTATAGTATTTAACATTTTATATCATTTGTGTTTCTTGAAACTTCAAGAAAAAATATCTATCATTTTATTTTAATATAAAATTTTTTAAAAAAAAATTTTAGCAAACACAAATGGTTGTTGCAATGTAAATACATTACTGTTTCAAATAAAAAAGCTTTTAAAAAAAACTAAATTTGGTTAAATATTGTTTTAATATCATATTTCAAGAATCTAAAACATTAAGATATTTTCATCCTTAAGGAAATTATATCTTTAAATAAATTATATTTCTTAGAGCTGTATATTTATTTTTCTATGGGTATTAAAGTTTTGTTTTATTTGCTTAAAAGAATCAAAGATTGTTTTAAATTTTTATATTTTTACTATTTGCATTTATATGTATGTTTTTGAACTTGATCCAAAAACTACAGCTTCCTCATAGATGGTAATTGTTTATTTACATCTAATAGATAAAGAAAGCATCAATGACCAATTATTGCAAATTTTATGTAAAGTAAATACGAAATGGAATTAAAAAAATTCAAATAGACAAACATTAAACACAAAAGTATGTAATTTTTTTGAAATTCAACATTTTAACTGTTGATATTCTATTTTAATTTCAGGTTACATAATAAAAAAATCACAAACACAAATTTTTGTGAATTTTTGTATATAAAAAATGATAAAATGTAGCGGCTTTGTTGAAGATTTGATTGCAAAAAATAACAAGAATAGTAAAATTTCTTAATAAATATATCATAGAAATTTGCTTATATTACATTTTTCAATAATCCGTATAGTTTTTAGAATTTTATGGAAAAATTGCACATTAAATAAATAAAAATCGTTTTTTAGACAAAAAAGAGATACATAATTTTTTTTGAAAAGTATCTAAACAACAAAAAAATCTTCAATTGTATTTTTTTACTGGTATAAAAATAATGTGGGCAATAGTTGACATTATGCGGTTTGCGAAAAAAAATTAATATGGTTTTGTGATAAAATCTAACAAAACATTTTAAACTTCTCATGGTAATTAATATTAGAATACTTGTAGTATTGAAGTTTAAATGCAAATTTTACGCAAAAAATGTGAAAAAACGCTTTCTTTAAAAATTAAAAAATAGTTTCAACTTAAAACATCCAAAAAATTATTAGGCATGAAATTTGTGTAAATTATGTATCAAACAAGGTTATCTAATTTTTATAACTTGTGAAAACGAACATTAAATTTTTGTAAAATATATAATGTTACCGCATATTAAAAATTTGAATCTGATGCTTTGTATTTCATTCACTTTGAAAAAGAATTTTTTAGTTACAATGGATATAACTATATATTAAAAATATAATATAAAAAAAGGAATTAAATCTTTCATGTTGCTAATTCTTATATATAAAAATATCTTATCTGTTATTCTCTTCGAATCTGACGCACGATAATTAAGAAGAAATTTTTATAAAAAATTGCGAGAATGTTTTATTTAAAAAAAACCTTTTTTATAATATTTTTTGTTATTTTAATACCTCTCATAATGGGTTACATATTTTTTATGCATATATTTTTATTCTTAATAAGATATTTAATTCCTCTTTTTTGAAGTGTGAATTTCGTAAAAATTAGAATTTGGTAATAAAATGTCTTGATGAAGCTAAAAACACCTTTTATAAACAAACTTACTAATAATGTGAGATAATAGTAAAATCTTATACATATATAGTATTAAGACTGTTGATTAAATATTAAATTTATATAAGTTTAATATATTATTAAAAATAGAAAGAATAGTTATGTTATGAAGATTTTTATTTTTAAAGCCATTTCTGTCCTCGCAGTCACAGTTTTAAATCTTTCCCATGATTCTCATAAGTTTCACACATATACAGACTTAAATAGTTTTCACCACCTTCATGTCAATTGGTGATTGATTGGCTCTTCAATTTTAGTAGCTTATTTTATTTGAAGAGATCTTGATGGCTAATCATTCTAAGTGAAATCCTTTTTTTGTAAAGGAATGCAACAATTGTAATTTCGTTACACTATTTTCAATTTGTTGTAAAGAAATTTTATCTAAAGATTATGTAGTTGTATTATACATATTTTTCAGAATCGACTCGTGGTTAATACAGGTTTTTGTATTATTTGAAACATTTTTTAATATATAAAATAAGATTATAACACAGAGAATAGAGGAAATTGTATTTTCTTTATTGAAAATCATTAAAATTTTTTTTTCCACAAAATGGTAATTTTATTCTTAATTATAAATCTTATAATGGGAATTTAAATGAAAATTTTGAGAAAATTATAGTTTACAAGGATAAATAAATATTTATCGGTAATAGTTGATTGGCTAATAAAAAATAATTTAAAAATGGCATAAATGGTAGAACACAAAAAAATAGTTAAAAAAAATATTCTAAAATACCAAGCATATTTTTCAAGAATACAAAAACTATTTTCTATACTACGAATATCAATTTATAATGGATTTGAAGTAGAATAATTATCAAAAACGGCTACAATATGAACTTAAAATAATTTTATAAATATATTCTCCAATTGAGATGTTTAAAATGTTTCATAATATGTGAGCATAACTTATTACCATTTAAATTTGCTCTATATGTATATTTCTATGATACCTTGCGAAGATATTTATTTTAAATATATTTAAAACAGATTATTTTTCAAAAGGTTTTTAGAATTAATATTTTTTATTGTCATTTTTTAATAATATTAAATATTAAGATGAAAAACTGATTGTGATTTGCAAAGATGCCTCTATAATAAATTTGAATTTATATATCTACATATTTATAATATTTTTCGTAACACATATTCTGCAATATTTTATATATTTTGGTTCCTGTAAATTATATTTTTTTTAAAACATTTGAAATATCTATTTAAGGTATCCTTATTGAAAAAATAACAATAGTAAAAAAGAAAAATATTTATAAATTTTTAATTTCACAGCATATTGCGGTAGTCCGCGGGTGAATGGTTTGAAATTAAATAAAAGGAATATAAAGACGAATTGTTTGACATTGAATTTATTGTATTGTATTGTCGTGGCGGAAAACTGGGGTTGTATCGTCTTCCAGTGTCGCGTCGCCGTCTGTCTTCTTGTCCTGAGAATTGCATGGGGGGACATTCTCAACGTCTTTTATAGTGGCAGGAATATGTCGCGATTTGATTGGTTGGTTCCTTTTCGCAACTACACCCCCTTTCTCCGGTTTCTTTCCAAGATTTAAAACGACTCTGTGCTGATCGTTGGATACAGCAATATAATGAATATTTTTTCTAAAAGTTCTTAATCATTTTTCTCAAATTTTTTTTTGCAATGTAAGTTTAGTTCAAAAAAATTTAGTTATCAACAAAACTTTGTTTTTTAAATTTATACTAGTTTAAGTGTGGAAGAATACTATTAACTTATATTTTTAGTATTGAAAAGTAATTCACATTACTTATATACAAAAGTTTTTTTTCAAATTTGCTCCTATATCTAAATTATAATGAAAATCAAAGCATTATATTTTTTTGTTGTTATTTTATGTTATAATAATCCAATAATTGTAAAATTATACCAAGAAGAATAAATAAATCTAATTTTTGTTTGTTAATCATGAATTTAATTGATTGATTCTTTATTGCAAAAAAGCGAAAAATAATTTATTTGTCTAACATTGTGAAAATTTCATTCCATTCTAAAAAACTAGTGCATATATGGATTTGATTTATCAAAAAAAAATGATTTTATTGGTATTATAAATTGATTTCTTATTGCTAATTAAATAATTGATTTCATGAAGTCCAAAATTGTTATTTATTTGGCTAGTTATTTATACTTATTGTTCATAAATTGAGAAAATATAAAAATTTAGTTGATTTAAAATTTTATATATCTTGTTGGTTTGCTTTAATTGGAATCTGACAATTAATTAAACTATTAATGAACTTATATCTTTTTTTTACAAATATAAACATTGGTTGATTTGTTTTTATTATTTAAATACTTTAATATCGCTTTTATAAGAATTTTGGCATCAGAGTAAATAAATTAAATTTTTATTATCGAGAACATCTGATTAATGAATTAATAAAAGATTTGAAATGTTCAATTATTGGTTTAAAATGATTACTTGCCTATTAAAAGGCCTTTTATAAATTAAACATGTTCTAAGTGATTTAACTCATAATTGGAGACGGTTGGCCATTTATTAAAGAACAAAGAACGGAAGAATAAATTCTTTTGAAAAGAAATATTTTTAAAGTTGCTGTGTGGCCTCTGTTTTTCTTAAGGTTGGTTTTCTTGATTTACTTTCATTCTCCTTGGGGTCTTTATTGAAAGAAAGCAAATATTTTTTTTCGGGATAAGTATTTTCCCGAAACAAAGTATTTATAATTTTACTTTGTTTTCTATTCAACAGAATGGTTCATCCAACATATTTTCTGTCTTTTTTAGCCAAGATGGCTCATCCAACGCACATAAAGTTTTTTATACGATTGAACAAAACAGAATATTTTTTTATTTATTATTATATAGCCTTATTGTCGCATCTTTACCTTCTAACTTATATTCACATATGTAGATTATACAGATGAAGGTTAAATTTTATTTACAGTGCCGAAAATTTTTTTCGGAATAATTATATATATTTATTTGGCTGGAAAAATATTTTTTTTGATTTCTTTTTAAAGTGTAAATAGATTTACATATTATTAGATTAATGAAAAAAATTGATATAGTATGATAATTGTATAATACCATATTGATTAATTATTTCAGCTAAATTGGTGATGAATATCTTGTTGATATAGAAAACTAAGGATTGATAACATATAAGATAGTTGTTGTGACTGATTATTACAAAAAAATATTTAATTTTGTAATAAAGAATGATATAATAATAAATATATCTTTTAAAAACAACAATAGTTCTTTATTTATACTTTGCAGTGCATTATTCAACATTCAGGATCATATCGAATTGTGAAATAGAAGTAAATAATACGATACAGCAAAATTTTTTAAATATTTTTTTGCTAAATTTTACTTTTCTCTGTTTTTTCTATCTAGTCGCTTCTTTACTTATATCTTTAGAATTTTTTTCTTAGGGTCAATTATTTTTCTGATATTAAGAAATAGGAAATAATTACTAATTAGTGATAATAAAAATATAGAAATTTAATAAAAAAGACATAAAAAATCTATTAGAAACTTCATCTCATAATTTTTTTAGTAATATTTTCGTATCTAGAAATATTATATCTATTTTTTTATAAAATAAAAATGTATAAAGTTATTTATGAACGATTACTTAATAATATGATGATTTTCTATACAATATTCATCTATGAAGGATTTTTATCACAAAAAAATTGTTTTATTGTTAGCATATTTCTTTTTTATTTTTCTATTTTATAGTTTTTGTTTTCATTTTTCAGTATTAGATGTATTTTTATATTATTTTCCTAAAAATCACGCATCAATATTTTCTAATTTTTGTGATCTAAATCATTGGTATCACAATATATCAATTTTTTTATTATCATTAAAAATAATATGTTATTTAATAAAAATCATTTTTTAATTTTGTAATGAATAAGATAAAAATTTAATTTACATTTGTTTTCGGATATAATATAAAAACTTAAAGTTTTTTTAAATTTTAACAATTGTCATTCATATTGTTAGATAACAAATATACGAAGAAAGAATTTTGTAATTTCTTATAATAAAATTTAATTTTAAGAGAATTTATATAAATAACTTAAAGCAAAAAGTATCAGTAAATTTTATCAAGTCAATTTTTTAAAAATATAAAATTTTTCTCAATAAATTTTCTTTTTGGTTGATCTTAGATATAGGAAATAAAATTATAGCTTCAAAACGGATTAAGAGTATATGTTTGATATTCATTTTTTATTCTTTAACAAGGTATATAATTTCAGAGTTTTCTGATTAGTGGATTAAATAAAAGAAAAGATATGAAGACATTCATCTAATAAACGAACCTGCAAATGTAAAAACAATACATATGTTCATTTTTCAAGATATTAATACGCATTCATCTGGTAATAATGTATTTTATAATGTTTTATTATTTACATTTAAGTATAAGTCATGTTTTGCAAACCATGATAATAATAAACTCTAAATAATGTATTAATTTTTAGAAAATTATTTGAGATTTATACATGAACAATGTAAAAAAAATTAAATGATTTGCAGAAATTTAAAACTACTTATAACACAAAATGTTTGATGTTTTTAATGAAAAAATTTTTTTATCTGCTGTAGGAATGATAAAAACAATGATAATTTATATACTAATACATTATGATGTTTTTTATTTTACTGTATAAAACGATAAGCATACAAGTTAATATTCAATTATAATTGATTATTATTAACATTTTAATATTATCAGCAATAAAAAACATTCAAATTAATTTTTTTTATAATCTATATTTCGTTAAAAGCTATCTTTTCTACGAAATAGTTAAATTATATGATGAAATAATACTTAATTTAAGAACGTATATGAAATAATACTCTTAACATAATATCATATTCTTTGAATAGGTTTTATTATATTTTAAATTAATTTCATAGTATACAAGAATTCCGTTTTATTGCTTACCTGATATTTCTAACTAGAATTCATAATATTATGTCGAAAGCTAAATATTTACCATGTTTTTATTTTATATTGAGATCGAACTAAAAGGTTTTTTACTTATAATTACGAATTTTTTTAAAAAATCATCTAAATGCTTCGACAATTAAACAAGTTAAGAGAAAGTGAAAAAAACAATTTGTTTTCAGCATCTTTATTTTTTTCTAGCTTTACACATAACAACAAAAAAATTAATATGCTTGATTGTTTTATTAATTTTTCATGAAATTTTTGATTTTTATCAAATGCCAAATATTTAATGTGATGGTATGAATAAAAACTATCGAAATATGAACACAAGTAATATTATTATATTAATCTGTATAAATGATTCTATATATAAATATTAAACGCGATTTAAATCAATTTTTATCTTTGTTATGGATTCTAAAAAACTACATAAATGATTATGAGATTTAGAAAACAACTATTTTTTTTCTATTAGATAAAGTGCAAAAAATTGTACTCTTATTAAGTATTTTAAATGAAATTTATGATGAAGGAGTTATTTCAATTCGTCGATTTTTTTTTAAAAAAATATTCATTTGAATGGAAATTAATTTTATGCATGTTTTAAAAATTTTAATTTGCAATAGATTTTTTGAGTAGTTTGTTTTTTCAAATTTTAAATATCAATCAATCAAAGTTTTTCTTCATTTTTATTCTTAAAGAATTTGATTTTAAATTTCTTTAACCCCTGTAATCTTTAAATTTTGCAATTCACATTCAAGTTATGCCAATTTATGATTTGCCTTTTATAAATCCTGAGTTATTTATCATTTCCATTACTTTAAATCAATTGCTTTTTAGCCTATTTAAATAATCTAATATTTCTATTTCTTCTATTTTTTCAATTTGATGTTTGTGATCTTCAATTTGAATATGATAAATCTGAGTTGTTAGCCCTTTCAATGATCGAAAAACTTCTTCTGCGCCTGTTTCATTGTGAACTTCTGCTGGAGAGCGAGCTAACACAGCTGATTGACAAGGCGAAAGAAATATTTTTACAAGAACCGAATGTTTTGAACATCAATGCGCCAGTCACGATTTGCGGTGACATCCACGGCCAATTCAGCGATCTTCTCGAACTTTTCAAAGTCAGCGGTCTTCCACCAGTCACAAAATTTTTGTTTCTCGGCGACTATGTTGACCGCGGCTCTCATTCGATTGAGGTGTTTACACTGCTGATTGCGCTGAAAATCATGCATCCTCAACACATTTTCTTGCTGCGCGGAAACCACGAAAGCAGACAGATAACACAGGTCTACGGCTTCTACGACGAATGCAACAAAAAGTACAGCAATCCCGCTGTGTGGCGCCAATTCACTGATCTTTTCGACTGTCTTCCCGTCAGTGCTCTCGTTAACAACGACATTTTCTGCTGCCACGGCGGATTAAGTCCCAGCTTCAACAACATCGACGAAATCAGAGCCATGGACCGCAAAAAGGAAATTCCTCATTCTGGTTCGATGTGTGATCTGCTTTGGTCAGATCCCGACGAAAAAAGCGGGTGGGGAAGCTCGCCAAGAGGTGCTGGCTTCACTTTTGGACCAGATATCACGTCAAAATTCAACGAAATGAACGGCACTAAGCTCGTTTGCAGGGCTCATCAGTTAATGATGGGTGGATACATGTACCACCACGACGAATCTTGTGTCACCGTTTTCAGTGCCCCGAATTACTGCTACAGATGCGGAAATCTGGCTACTGTTTTGGAAGTTACGGAAAATAGCGAGAAGGAGTTTCTCACTTTTGAACAGCCGACTGAGTTAGAAAAAGACGAGGATGCTGTGCCAGAATATTTCCTATAACAATACTGCCTTGAAAAAAAACATAAATGCATTTAAATTACTGTATACTTGCCTTTTTTATTTTTTTTTGTTCTAAGTTTGATTTATTTTATTAAACCTTTTATATGTAAAATTTTTTATCGAAAACAGTATATTAAAGCATCTTTTTAAATAAAAATATAAAATCACAATCATTTTTTCCATAGTTTGTTTTCTTAATATCATCATATTATCAAATACATTTATTCGAATCTAAAATGATCATATTGTAAGAAAATGAACTTTCTAATTCTAACATATTATTTTCTTTTTGAATCGTTGTCTTAATTTCAGTTCAAAGCAATCAAAAAATTTTAAATACGGTTGGTAGAAATCTATATTAAAGTTTTTTTAAAAAAATAATATAATCTCCAACAAAGTTCGGATGAAAATCTATTAATGTTGAAGTGATTTGCGCATATTTATATATGAATTTTTTTTAAAAATATTATACAGAATTTGAATCTAGGAAGATTATTTATTAGTTAAAAAAACAAATTACGATTTAAATTGAAATCTTAAGATTTTTTGTTGCATATTTTAGTATGAAATTAAATAATGGAGAAATAAATGGATGAAATTTATTTCTTCTTAATTCTTACAAATCTAAGATCAGGATTGAAAAAATTTTTAGCTATAAATATAAAGATTGGATGATAAATTACTAATAAATTTGAATAATAAACTATTTATACGATTTATTTGGCAAAAATGCTTATATTTATTTTAAAAAATCGTTTTTATATTTTTTTTCAAAAATAAATAAAAATTTTTGTTGATAACTTACTATTAGCTTGAAGAATCAATTATTCTATAAAAATAATTGGGCAAAATATTTTTAATTATATTGACAAATTAATTTTTTTCTTTTGAAATAAAAATAAAATATCAAGTAAAGTTTAATTATTATGTTTTCAAAAATACACAATTCTCAACATCTAAAATATAAGAAAACTTAATTCAGAGAAATATATGTTATTTGAATACATTTTTACCATATATTATGATATTAGGAGACTACAATAAAATAAAGGTTTGTGTGGTGATCTCTTGGCACATTTACGCCTTGAAAATATGATTTATATAAATACATATAAATGAAATAATATAACAAAAATTTTATCATAGATTGTAAATTTCTGTTTTGGTGAAATTAATCTTAAATTAAATCGCAAACTTCCCATTGTCTGTTTATTCATTTGCTTACTTATAGCAATTTTTTATGAATGTTACTCAAATCTTCTCTCTACAAAGAATTTCCATATCATTAAAGTCTTTTTCCTTTCACATTTAAATCTTTTAGCTATATGTTTTTCTACAAATAAAATACTTGAAAATTTATAATAGTGCAAAAAGTTATATTTTATGAATAATAGTTTAGATGCTTTAGTGTAAAGTTTGATTGTGAAGATTGTTGTTTTTTGGTGTAAAATTAATATATTTTGATAAGGAAAATAGTTAATAACAAAACAATAAATTAGGTTAAAATGTGATAAACGGAAATAATTAATAATATATAATATTATGATGATAAAAATATTTAATGAAGTTTGATAAGGATGTTTTTGAGTAATTAACTATGTTTTTAATGATGATTACGGTAATTAATTAATGAATTTGTATTGGTGAAAAAAATAATAATTTCATTTATCGAATAAGATATTATTTCTAGAAATAGATCGATAATAAGGCAAGTATGCCTTTATAGAATATAAATAAAAAAATATTTAATCATCAAAATCTTTTTGTCAATAAAGATTGCTGTAAAACATAATTAATTGTTAATAAAAATGTATTAAACAAAGCTTTAAACTTTATGTGTTCTAAATTCTTTGTTTTTTACTTATATTTTGATATAATATAAAGCCCTTGCCAAGAATACCAGAAACAAACCCAATTCATGTTCAATTTTGGAGATTATAACAAAACTAAAAATTAAAGAATATCAAAAACAAAAGATATTTATAAAATATAAGTGAAATAGCTTGAAAGAACTTTTTTACAAATAGAAATAGGTTAATAAATAAGAACCTTCTCCCCTTATAATAAATTGTGGTTGGGTAGAGCAATCTTCAATATTTACATTAATATTGTACAATTAATTGATAATTTGAAGATCGAAAGCTTAAAACTGCATTAACTAAAAGCGTGATTAATTCTATTTGGTAATAAAAATATGAGAAATTTATTTAAAAGTATGTTATCATTATGTGAAAAAATATTCATATTTAAATTTATCAATACCATCACAAATAATATAGCAAAACATATCAAAGAAATGTGAATAAATATGAATTTTCTTTCACAACTAGTTAAATTAAGTAAATACATCTGTTCAGATGTTTAAATATACCTATGGCTGAAAAAAAACAAACAATATATATTTGAAAAAAAAAATTTATTGTCGACTATATATCTGATTTAAATAAAGCCGATCATTTCACAATAAGAAATACAAAGCGTCCTAATTTATAATTCCAGCAATGCAAGCAATTTTTTATAAACAATTTTTCGAATATGTAGAATACATTTAATTGTGTAGAATAAGATATTAAGCTACTCAAAATTTATCCTATTTTTTAAAAACAGTGTAAATGGCAACATGATTTATTCTGAAATGTTTTAATAGAAGAGAAAATCAGTTGCAAATTTTTTAATACAAGTGTTAGTAAAAATTTTAAATTTAAAAAATTACCGAAGAAACATATTTCAACTAATAATTACTTTCTCTCAAAAAATAAATATAGACTATAATATCAAAAGACTTTTCGTAAATTTAAAATGCCAGTAAATAAAATTTACATGTTATATCGACGTTGAAGTTGGTTGAAGTTTTGTTTTTAGAGCTA
Source organism: Edhazardia aedis USNM 41457 (assembly GCA_000230595.3). NCBI lineage: Eukaryota > Fungi > Microsporidia > Culicosporidae > Edhazardia > Edhazardia aedis. The sequence goes on from AFBI03000030.1 coordinate 416,912, forward strand.
ATAAAATGTTTATGATAGATTGTACTATATGAATTCTATTGATTCTAAAAAATATTATATATTCAAAAGATTGTTTTAACTGCAGTATTAATTTATGTATAATAAAAAAAATTAATTTATTTTTTTATAACATAATAATTTTTGATTGCGTATATTAACAAAAATTGCAATTATTATGAAAATTTTTAAAAAAAGTCGGAATTGATCGAAAAAGGTTGAGTTGCTGTGTAAATTATAAGATTAAATCTAGCAAAATACGTTAGCTCAAGCGATATTGAAAATACCAATTTAAAAGGTATATAGAAAAAACTTCACAGTTTTATCATATTTTTACATCAATTTTATTCAAAACAAGTGTTTCTCGCATACAACAAACTTTTGATAAAAATCATAGATATAAATTTTACTTATAAATGATACGGTGAAAAAAAACAAATTATCCTTTTGAATTTGATCATCTACTCAACACTTCAAGTTATTGTAAAAATTGGAACAGAATTTATTTGGTATTTTGTTGACGCATCATTTTTTCATATATACACCTAACACAACTCTTTAATCATAATCATTGGAACGCAATACACATAAAATTATATTCTTTTATTTTTTATGATCAAAATCGACATTTAGTTACCACAATTATATCTTACATCATGGGCTTTCTGCGGGTCGATTACAAAATTTTTTGATCTGACACAAAGTTTTTGCTAATAATTAATGCAAATTCTAGTTTTTATATAAGCAAGGGAATCTTAAAAGTGTAGTTGATATCTCTAACTATATTTATTGCGTTTTCCTTATACTATCAGAATACATCCTCTCATTAATCTATCAATAATTGGATTACTTCCTAATGCTCCTCTAATTGTATTGAGCATTATATTTCCATATTGATAAATTTCATTTCTAAACAAATTTATTCTTATAATAAAAATCCGAAAAAACATGCTATATATTTCATTTTTTCCCAAATCTATATTAAATACACATCCATACTGATATTAAATGATTTTTTTTATCTTTTGAAGCTAAATGTATTGTCTAGGTTAATAAATCATATTTCATACTTTTTATTTTTACAATATCTCTTTAATATGCATAATACAGCTCATAATCTCTTATATGCTTAATGAAACGAAATTATATAATCTAGATAACTTACAATTATTAGACACATCAAAAAACACAGACAAATCTTATATCACCTTGATTTAGCCATAAGAAGCTTTTGTTGCCATTTATGCTAACTTTAATGTGTTATTATATAACCAATACTTCTCAAACGCATGTTTCTTTGAGAAACATAAAGGTTTAATTTCTTAAATCTTTAGGATATTAAAATTCTACATGTTCCCACTAAAATAAGCTCTTATTATTGACTTAATACCTTTTATTCCATTGAAGAAACATATAATACTTCATATACACCAAACCTGCAAAAGTTATTTTTCCGAACATATGAAAAACATCATACCAATCATATTTCTGTATTTCTAATTTTTTTCTGATATTTTTGAGACCTTTTGATTATATTTAGTTTCTAAAAATGTTATTCTCTGACTTAATTTTTACCAACTTGATAAATTTTATCATATATATTAAGATATTTTATGTGCTCTTAAAAATTTTGCTCCTTTTGTTTTTCGATTAACATGTTTATAAAGTTATTGCTAAAATAATAGTATCTATAGATATGCATGCATGTATATATTGAATGCTAAGGCATTTTTAAATTTATCTCATTTTACTTGATTTTTAATTACATATTTAATCATTTTAAATTTATTTGCAAATATTTATTGATCACTAAAAAATATTTTTAATTATATTCGAAAATTTAATCACATCAAATATTTTTGAAAATAAAAATTTTATCTTAATCGATTTAAAATTATAAGGTAAAGTAAAATCAAAAATATTGTTAGAGATGTTTTCAGACTTTAGTTGGTTATTTAAATTGTACTAGTTGATTTTTTATAAATTTGAAGTTGATAGCGATGCCATCTGATTAATGACGATTGATGTAAATAATATAGGAAAAGTATAAAAAGAGTTTATTCTAAATTAAATATGCACAAAAAACACTCTTTATTTTTATTTTCATTTTCAAATACCAATAATGATATCCCATAAAACAGTCTACATCAAGAATTTTTTCTTTTCGAAAAACATTGTTTAAAGCCCTACATGGCCTTCTTATCATCATCACTGGTTTAATTTATTGTTTATGTGATAAAATCATCTGCCTTTCGCGCAAATTTTAGTTTATGTGTAAAATTTAAACATTACATACTTTTTGACGTTACTAACAATAAATTTTATATTCACGAACACCAGATTAGATTGTTTTTGGTTTTTTTATTCGGCACTTGCATCATTTATTTATATATTATATTAACTCGGTGTGTATTTGAAAGAAGATCAGATTGTCTAGACACTAAGATCTTTTTTTTCTCGGTTTTCTTGATATTTTTCTTCCACTTTCTAAGTATTCATATTTTACGCTTGTTTTTATTCGACATATAGTATATAGATTTTCATTCCATTTTGCTAAAATTTTGAGAACAGACAAAGATAATTCAATTTAACAATTTTTAAAAAGTCAAGGAAGACAATAACGTATAAAATTGCTGTAAGTATTTTAATTTCGAGCTATTTCTATTAATTATACATTGATCAGACATTTTTCGCATTCGCAAAATACAAGCATGCTTACGCTTTATTGAGTTTTGTAAAAAACAAAAGTCATGTAGTCTGCTATCCATAATGCTAAATAAAATATTGCTTAAAATTATAATTAAAACATTTCGTTTGTAATATTTTGATCATTTTTTCTTCATTGCATTGCAAATAGACCATAACACAACAATTCAAATTTTGTATCAAACCAGTTTTCAAAAAAAAAGTATAAAGTTTTTAAAAAAATTTAATTGTTATTATATGTTTTTATCATCAGATTGTTATATTTTTTGACTTATAGTGGCATATAATTTACATCATATTCTTTTTAATCTGTTATTCAATCATTACTCATTGCTAATATACATTTAATTTACATATTATCATCTTACATTTTATTTTTATAATATTTATATAAAAAATAGATCATATGCGAAGGTGATTTAGAAAACTTTCTTAAATTGTCAAAACGACATTCTTTTAAATTATAGTATCTTTTTATTTTGTCTTGTTTGATAAAACTACTCACTAAAGATATCAATTTTGACTATATATAAACGATCAAAACAAAAAACACTATTCACTTTTCCGTTTCTTGTTGATTTACAGTATATCGATGCTAAATTCAAAAATTTTTTATAGTTCTTATGGTTTTTTTGAATAGCAAATTTTTTACTACGTTGCAATATATCACGGTATTCTTCGATAGATACAGATCCACATTTTATAAATTGCATACATTTCCCTTTAAATAAATTGTTTTTTTCATTATACACAATAACATGTTTTTTATGTTGTTAAGTTCCTCAATCATTACCATAGAATTTACTGCAGCATTATTCAACTTTTTAAGAAAAATTTTAAACTTTTCACATCTCAATTTTCTGTTTAGTCAATATAAATAGTTTTGCTTCGAAAACTAGCAAAAAAAAGTTTTTCATACTATCAAATTCTTACTTCATTGATATTCTTAATAGAAACGAAGCGTTTTCTATACAAAACACATAAAACCAGATAAACTTTTACTTAACAAATATTTTTACCTTTGTCGTTTGATAAATAATTCTTTGTTGAATTTTCGAACTTAAATTACCGGATTGATATCTTAAATAAAATTCCCTTTTCCTATCTTGCATGAAATCTAAGAATAGATATTTTTTATGATATAGGAGTACTAAAAAATTTTATTTTAACTATTAACCAAATAACTAAGAGCACAATGTTCTTAGAAGTATTTTATTAGATAACATTGGATTTTTTCCTTTTTAAATCTGATGATTTAAGTTCGTGATTTCTGAAGAAATAGCAGATTAAAGAATAAAAAATTTACAGCCAACCTTGCTAAAAAATGATAGGATTTACAAAAAAAATTAAATGCAGCTATAATAGAACACTATGATATAATTAAAAACAATAATAAGCAAATAGAAAAATATTTTAGGTGCTAGTGATGTTCTCAATTAAATTAAAAAAACAATAAATTGAAAATTTTGCATTTGAATTAAACTTTGATTTGTTTTTATAGCGACGCCAAATCTTGCTTTTGATGCTATGAAACACATGTGGACAATGAAGTTTATTTCACAAGGCTGAGCATCTTAATTCTAAATTTATTGCAAAAGGGTGCATTGTAAACACAATTCATAAATGAATTTCAACAAAACAATTAATTGCATGCTATAATCGATTTTATATTAATAATTTTTTGGTTTGTATGATTAAACTACACTTTTCTGCTATAATAGCGCATTATTAAATTTAGTTTCAACTATATCAATATTTAATATAATTGAATCTTTTATATTATAAATCAGACAATAGTAAGTTTTTAAATGCCTTTCGTATATAATTTATATTTTTCTTGTATTTCGACGAAGAGCTCTGTTTTAATTGTTATTTAGTTTTATTCATGTTTGCTTTTATATCTATTTCTTAAGCACTTTGTGCCAAATGAAAAATTTTTATGTTTTTTTTCTTGAGACACACAAAACTGGCACATATAATTAATCACAATTTTTTTATCAAACAAAGCGCATGACAACATTTTTTTGTATCTTTATGTGTTTACAATAAAATGTTATTAATGTGATTGATTTTCTCGATTATGTTGTTTTAATTAAAATTTTCTCGGTTTAAATGTCGTATGTTTTAACACAATATAATCAAATAACACTTTGATATTAAAAAAAATCACAAAATCAGAGATCCGTCTATTGAAAAATTTTGATAAAGTATGCATGCAATCGTCAGAACAATTGACAAACTTTTTTTCATAGATATTTGAGTAATATTTTCATGTAGCCTTATAAAACTCGTTGTTTTATAAACATAGTCGTATTTTTAATTTTCTAAACATAATAACACTCTAAAAAAGGCTTAGTTTTCAAAATATTATTTCAATTATAAAAATTTATCTAGTTTAAAATATATTTATATACATTAAAAAATATTGCTTTATTATTTATATCATAAGTTTTCTACTGTAATCGTTGTTAAAAATGTTACATTCAGCAAACAAATACTAAAAATTTAGCTGCATAAACCCAATTTTACATGTTTGCATGATGTTTACATTATAAGTTTTTTATTTTTTTGTGGTTCCGCATTTATTTTATAATATTTTTATACATCTTGCATGTATAATAAAATCATACAAACAAAATTTATCAGTTCCAAAACTTATCTATCTTGATGTAATTAAAAATGTTTTATTCGACAGTTGTATAGATATTCTCGTCTAATTCTACTACTGATATACGTTACATGAATTCTAATGTGTGTCTAAAATAGCAATAACTGGAATTAATGGCACAAATAAACTCAAATATCGCATACAAATAAATGTGCATTTTGATATTCATATATAAAAATTTTTTTCTAATAATAAGGTTTTCGTATGTAATTCATCGTTATTAAAGAGTTTAAAATGTTATTAGACATCACTGAAGAGGCGGTTTTGTTCATTTTTAATACGTGAAGGTTCAGAGAACATACACACTTCTACCATTATTGCTATAGAAAGCGGTGTAAATATAATATTCAACGCTTTGCATCTTTGACCTAGCCATTTAATCTATATTATTCTGTTTTTATAGGATTTATTATTCCCGTATATTAACAGCTATCTTCCATGCGAAAATGATAGACCTTTATCTCATTATATTTTACCGATATATTTGAATTTTTTAAATTGCGTTGTTACAAAAAAACGATAAAGCATCGTTTAAAATATGTTCTTAGCTATAGGTGTTATTCACCTAAATACATTTTGTTTTTGTTGCTTCTGTTTAAACGTTGTGTTGACATTAAATTATTCAAGTCTATTATATCCCTAATATTGTTAGCGAAAAAGTAGTTTGTATGCAGATTATAGATTTGTGGATGTGTTAATTTTTGTTTAATCTTTTGAAAATATGAATAATGAATTTGTATATTTAAATACTTTTCTGTTTTTTTAGTAAAATAAAATGTTACTATAAAAATCATTTAACAACAATGTGTGATGTTCATAGTTTTCAACCAATGATATAAAAAATATAATCCTTGATTTAATAATTGTGATTAGCGACTTTAAATAATTGAAACATTTATAAAATAGAGAAAAATTTTAGTCTTTATTTTTGTTTTATGTGTAATAATAAGCAGTGCTTTCTTATTAACCATATTTTTTCATTGGTCGTTAAGGCGATGTCTTATTCACATCTCCTCTCTACACAAAAGTTACAGAGGTATTAAGTTTTTTTGAGTGAGAATTTTTTCCTGTTGTCTTCCTCTTGTTTCCGATATTACGGCAATATGAATCATTCAAGGAAACACATGAACTCGCTTTTCAATTGAAAAACAAAAATTTCACTTTCTCTGTACCACTGTTTAATGTTAAGCTATTAAGAAGAAGATAAAACACCACTATAGTTTTAATATTCTAAAGTATGAAGTACTATTGCTGGCTCAGACCAAGAGTGCCCAAGTATTTTTTCATGCTGAGAAATTATCTATGAATTTAGTAGAGGAAACTTAGCAAAAAAGGATGTCACAAACTCTAAACCTGTTGATACTCTGTATTTTCATAATTTATTTAGTGATTCTTCTTTTTTTACTCTTTCAAATTTTTCGTGTTTTCAATATTTCCCATATAAAAATATTTTATCAACATTTTCGTATTTTTTTTAATTTTTTATTTTCATTATGAATAATAAATAATATGGTTTTCAATTGTTCTTTTAAACCTGAAATAACATCAAAAGAATCTTTTGGCCTTTTTTCACACATATATTTTAACATCTATGTTACCGTTATAAGTTATATCCAGCCAATCGCAAAATTAAATAGTTACTTCTGTCTAGCATTCTTTATTTCATGGTTAGATAGGCAAAGGTCACGGAGAATAGATAGAATCAGTGACACTATATTTACTTATTTTTATATATTTGAATAAATCGAACCATGTACGATTACAAAGATTTCTTATCATTACAATAATACCAACATAATATTAAATAGTAAGGCTAAATTGAGACTTTGTCACTTGACTAATACACCAAATAATTAAAAACTTAGTCTGTTCGTAGGAATAGAAAATATGCCAAAAAGAAAACACATAGCTCGATCTTCGTAAGCATTTAGGTTCATTTCTCTGCAAGATGTTTGATATATCTTGTAATCTTACCATTTGTATTATCTGTGTAGTTAAAATATTTGTACATCTGCCGCATAAGCAAATTTATACCATACATAAAAATTATTCCAAGGAATGCCTTTTTATTTGTTTTTTTTTGCAAAATTTGAATTTTTGTATTATATTCTAAAAAATATAACACCTTTTATTTTTTATCTATTAATTAAATATACTAAAACATAGAATTAATCTTTTTCTTTATTGAATGCTTGATAAATATTACTAAGCATTCTTTAGGTCACTCTAACAAGTTTCATTATGTTACTTTAGATTTTTAAGATGTGCAATTACACTTTACAGAGTTTTTATTATCTACATATACAGTATTTGTTATATATTGACCTATCCTAGTATTTTTAAAAAACATTTAGAATTATAGTCAATTCACATTGTGATAGGACAAGATTTTTTTTTCAAATTTTTTACTGCTTTAATATACATGGAATCCAAAAGAGCTCACAAAACAGAGATTTAAAAATAAAGAAATATTGTATTTTATGTTATATTTGTATCATTAAATCAGTATTAAGCTCATATGGCTTATTTTTATAAAAATGAATTGAAAAAACAAGCAAAATGTGAGACGTACATCAATTAATAATATTTTTTGGAATATAAATTAAAAAATTTTACATGTCAACGAAAAATAATATGCTTTAAGATTAATAACAACATATACTACAATTTTAGATACTACAAAAACAACTAATAAATTTTTATTTCGCCTGAAAGAACGATGCAAACAAAATTTACTAATGTTTATTCTGTTTTTTTAGATGTTAAATGACAAAAGCTTCTCATAAGCAAAGCTTTTTTCTGTATGCATTTATTTTAATAAGTATCTGTTAATAAAAAAAGTATTGAAAAATTAGCAAAAAACAAAAATATTTTCATAAAAAATTATTATATTATTGCATTTAAAAATTACGAAATTTCTCATTAAAATAGTTATTGTAAAAAGAAGCGATAGATCATTTATTGACTATCGCAAGATAAAAAAACGTTGAGAATATAGCTGTATATAATATTGTGCTATTCATAAGATAATTATATAGTAAATTTCAAAAAATTATAAAATGAACCCAATATCAAAATATAGGTTTTTAAATAAATTAAAATATGTGAATGATCAATTGCGAAATAAATTAAAACATTTTTTATATTCTTGTCACAGCAATGTTACCTAATAATCTATATAATATTTTAGAATAAATACAATAATCTGTTGGCATTTGATTATTTTTTTTCACAAAATTAATTTTTAATAAAATGTACATCAGATGAATTATAAATTCTGTGCTTATAAAATTACTAAAATTTGCTAACATGGAGTTCAAGGTAATTCAACATTTAAAAATTTATTTTGAATTAAGGCACATAAGATATTTCACAACTATTCATTTTAATTTCTGTTTAACGGTTATTTTTTTGATAATGAAGTTTTCAATTTTCATTAAACACAGAAAACTACAAAAACTTTATTATTCACTTTAACAATACTAAACAATTCAATTCTCATTTTACTGTTTTTCTTTAAGTTCAAGCAAAAATATTACGTGTTTAGTAAAGAATTTAACAATTTAAATGAATGTAAAAATGTAAAATTATGTAATATTTTTTTACTAGCAATGATTGCGAAATTTTATATGCAAAAAAGCACATAATCACATACATAAGTTTACAAAAATTTTGACACTTTAATAGTAGGAAACTGCATCAGTTGTTTATTTTTCCACAAAATTAATTCGTGAATACTATTTTATTTTATTAAATATTATATTATAATATTCTAAAATTTGATCTTTAATGATTTTTTAAGTGCTATGTATTTTATGCATTGTAAAATATATGAAATTCATTTAAACTCTAAAAACAGTGATCAAAATTAGCAATATATATATAATATTACAACGCTTATCACATTTAATTAGTTTATAGTTTTGTTTGTCTTTTAAACCATCTGTCTTTTATGTGTCAACTGCTCAAGGCTATTTTTAAATATAGCAGATTGTATCGTATAAAATATATTTATACTCATTGAAATATTACTGATTTATTGTTTTTTTTCTTACAATAAGCGAAACTAATTGTATCTCCAATATAGTTTTATCCATGACTTAAAAATCAAGATTATTATCAAGCAAATCTATAAACTATAAAGTATCAATTTTATGATTTTTGATATGAAATTTTTTATCTATATTACATTTTATCGTAACACTTTCTTAATACATTGAATGATTAGATTACAATTTAAAGAATTTTGAATTGTTTCGTTTCAATGAAATTTAATAAAAACATATTTGTTTTGATTTTAAAAGGATTTTTACAAAATATTTTTCTGATTTTCATTATCACACCAAGAAAATCATGCAACTTAAGATTTCATAAAAATTTTCCAACAAAAATTATCTATTAGCACACAAAAAATAAAAAATCACCTAATATTTGGGCTGTTTTTAGGTGTAAAAAGATATCGAATGTTTTGAATTAATATGCTTAAAATTTTTACTTGATTTTCATGATAAAATCTGTTTTTACCTTACCGGTAATTTCTTTTAACATAAAAAATTAAATTTTTTTGGTTAATATTTATTTAATTATTTTCTTAGCTAATAGGAAGAAAAATAAAAATAAGTTGTATTTTATTATAACGCAGATTAAAAAATTTGACATTTAAATTTCACACATTTATTGATGTCAAAAACTTTTACATAAAAAATAATCTAGATTGATCAAATCTATAAATAAATGATATCGTAGAAATTAACTAAAATAAATAGATACGCATTTATTGTTTTGCGAGGCAAAATAAATGATCCCGATGATTTCTATAAAAAAATTTACCTAACGAAAATTCCTTTTAATCGTTTTTATTGATGTCTTTATTGTTTTTTTTTATCATTTAATTATGCATGTTAGGTTGTATATAAAAACTTCATGATCGAATGATAACAAAATTTTAACAATATGAACCGCTAAGAATAAAAATCCATCTAAGGCCAGTGATATTCTTTGTAGTAATTTTTAAAATATAAGTTTAACCTACTGAAAATTTTATTCGAAAAAACTGCAAAATATGTTGGTATATTATTAAGTATTATTTATTATAGCTTTGAATATTAAATGCTTTGGTCAATGTTTGTTATTTTAACATATTAATAAAGTTATAATGATTTTAAATTGCTCCATACAAGCATTTTTCAATATATATAATTACAGGTGAGTTTATAAAATATCTTGTTTGATTATTTAATGTTTATTCTTGCTATTCAAAATCTAATTTAATACTTCAATCATATATTTTTTTCTAAATAAAAAATGTAATTTCAAGTTTTAATCTAACCAATAATATGTTTTTTGACTGTTTTCATTGTACAAAATACAATTTTTCATCCTTAATAATTTCATGTGACTGTTTGTTCATAATTTTCAAAATTTTCTTAACATATTTAGGGACAAATAAAGAAATTTACTAATTTTTCGATATATTTTATTTCTTGTATGTTTATATTTCATATGTTTCTTTATAAATTTAGCAGCAATTATTTAATGCCAATAAAATCATTTTTAAAAAATTGTTTCAATTTATTATTCATAAAAATTTCTAATTTAACAATCAAAAAATTCATTGGTAAAATATAATGATAATATAATACACACATTAAATATTCACTAAAATAAACCTACAATTCAAAACATTTGATATTTTTTAAGTGTTAAAAACAACTTTTGATTGTGAGGAATCGCTTTTTTACAGTCTTTTCTTTGATCTAAATATTTTATAGGTTCTTTTCTTGTATATTTTGAATATTCTCATATAAATAGAATCTTAGCCTTGAAAAAACTTCCCTACAAATTTCTGTTATATTTAAATGGTGTAGTAAGTATTAACATGAAATATTCACTGTAAATTTTATACTTTTATAAATAAATTTAAATCTAGGTATAATTGTGTTCGATTTATATTTTTGCAATGTCCAAAGCAAAATATATAACAGCCGTACTTGCAGGGTCGCCGAGACGAAAGGCTTAAATAATAAACATAAAAACAGTGTGGTAAAATTATGTGTTTACTTATAAAGGTTCTAGCTCTTTATTGTAATTATCGTTTCTATTGAGGGGCGTATCGTCTTCATTCTTCAGCCGCAACCCCATTTGTGTATGGGCAACATTTTAAACCTTTTTAACCTCTAGTAAGGTCACTTTAGCATGCAAATATAATAGGAAAGGCCTTTTCAGGAGGAAGTCAACTGTCCTGTCATCAACACTATATTGGGGCGGCATTTTACCACAATAACATACCATATTTTTTACCAGTTTCTTACTTCTGCATGTATTTTCCCCAAATTACCAATTTAATTATCACTAGATCTTTATTAACTACTATTATCGATATAAACTGTTTAACCTTCGACAAATTTTTCTTTAGATTTTTATACAAAAATTTCAGCGCTTTTAATATTTTTTTTAGATTTCTACATTTTTTATTGCCTTCATCTTTTTAATACTACTAATTTTAAATTAAATATTGTGAGTAAAGTAGTGCCTTCGTTAATTAAAAAAAATTCTTTGAAAAGCATTTTCTATATAGAAATGTCATTTTATAATTTTAAATTTATATGAAAAAAAGAACTCTACATGATTTTTTTTATCTTTATGAGCTATGTAAACAACTTTTCTTTCTCTTTTTTAAAATTTATATAATCAAATTGTCCTTATAATATAAATAGATATTTTGTTCAATATTTCATTATAATGTCTATAAAACTACCACCACTGTTAGATTTAATCTAAAATCCTTAGGCATATAATATAATAAGTTTTTGGTGTTTTTGCAGTCTTTTGCGCTTTAAATTTTTTTTTCCTTTCTGCAAGTACGTTTTAGAAAACAAATTTATTTATGATAAATTAGTTGAATTTATTGTAAAATTAAAAAATTAATTAGTATGCAATCTATTATGGCAAAAATTTTTTTTTCAATAACAACAATAAGCGAATCTGCACATGTTAAATATTATTGCAAATAATCAAGTTTTCTTGTTGGAATTGCAATATTCTTATTGATTTAAAGTTTTTTGATTTTTTTACAAACAAATTACATATATAAAAATATCTAAATCCTGTTTCAATTATATACATTTAAAAATACTTTTACTTGAATTTATTTTTTTGTTAAATATTTAAACCTCCTTACAAGTATATGCTTCCATCTAAATTAGAGTATCAGTATTTATTAAAGTTATTTGATGGTTAGAATACCAAATATAAAGGGGATCTGAAAGACTAAATAGTATGTCAAAGATATCTGTTAGCATGAGAAAATTTAAAATATCTATAATAATCTAAATATGACAATTTTGGGAAATATAGTAAATTAACAAAAAAACATTTTTCTGTTTGCCCGAATATATAAATTGTAAAATAAAAATTTAATACATTTCCAAGTAAAAGTCACACACGCAACTTATCAAAAAGTGATTTAACAATCCAAATTAAGTAAATTCTATCAAATACATTTCTTATTAATAAAAAAAATATAAGAAATACCTATACTAAATACGGTAATTTGAATCTGTGAAAAAATAAATATGTAAAATTATTATTTAGAAAGAAAAATATTTAAGAAATTTGTATTCTAGTTTTGAAATACGCCTCTGATGCAAATACTTCTTATAAAAGGGAAGCTTTTTTTTGGTCGATTCAGTATTGAATAGAGTCTTTTGGTAAAAAAAAGTCTTGTGTAGGACAGTTTTATCATTATTTAAGTTGCATTCACTTTTATAATTCACTATCCTTTATGTTTTATTCATTCCTAGTTTTAATTTAAATTTTGCATTAGTAAATTATATAAACTAATAAATTGCAAAGGATATGACTGAATACACGAAAATATTTATTAAAAAGAGACATATAAGTTTGTTTATTGTGTTTTCGTATAATTTTTTTATAGTATTAAATCACATCTTGATGCATAGTTTTTTAAATTTTCAATGTTTCTGTAACTGAGCGATGCAGTAACAATTTTTGTATTGTATCGTTGACACAATTTTAGATTTATGATAGAAAATTTCTTATAATTAATAATTTAGTCAAAAATTGCTTTAATGAATATAAAATTCTTAAACAAATCAATTTAATCAAAAATGTGATATTTTTAACAATTCAAAAATTTATAAGAAACTTTAAATTGTTAATTCAACGTTTTCTACAATTAATTTTAAGCATTCAATTTCATTCATAAACACAAGTTAATATTGCAACACATATCTTAAAGAAACAATTAAATAAAAAAAATATTGTAACCAAAAAGTTTACATCTTTGTTTTTCTTACTTCAAAAAAATATATTAATACTACCAAAAAGGATAAATTACAGAAAACCATGAAATTTTTTTTTAATTCATCTGAATAAGAAATTTATCTTGATCTGCAACTACTGTGTGATACATACGACAAATTTCCTATAAGTATGAAATTTTTAAGTTGGAATATATGAAAAGGTACAGAATTTGTTAAAGGATTTTGATAAATATAGAAAAAAATGTAATAAAGAAAAAGACTAAAGCGATTAAAAATTTAGGTATTAAAATAATTACCTCTTCTCTTAGTGTCAAAACTAGCAAGTCATTATAGTATTTCTATATATCAACAGCTAAATCAGTTACATATGTAATTGATCTTATATTTTTACTCCAATTAACTACTCATCGTTATGAAAAGATTTTTATTTAGTTTGATTCCATTAGCTTGTCACTTATAAAAATAAAAACCCTCGCCAGTAATTCATTATACCTTAACACAGCAGTATATTATTTTTTAAAAAATATTTGTAATTTATTTTAATAAATACTTAACTATGAATTCTTTTTTTAAAACTGTGAACTTTCAATAAGCGCATATGTAATGAGTATAGTTTTCTCCACCATGTTTATGTCGATTATAGATAATCATAACTTATAAAATTTTTGGTTCCTTTACTCATACCGTCTTGTTTACAGTGAAATAATTCAGTGTTTGTTCAATGTTTATATGGATTTAGATGCAGACCAGAAAGGCTTCTATGCCCATGAATGTTTATATAAGCCCTAAACTAAAAAATTTGGTTTTAATGAAAGATGAACCAAAAATTTCTACAGTTATATTTAACTTTAATTTTTAAATGGTTGTTATAAACGACATTATTTATCTTATAAATTTTCGAAAAATAGGTTTTTGTGTCAAAAAGAATAAAAAAAATCATCTAAGATTATTTTTGATAATTTTCAGTGAGAATTTTACATAAACTTTTTTCTTGTTAATTCGGTACCTGTCACTGTCACTAAAGTCTGGATTTGGTTGGTGAAGTGATTTTTACTATATTTCAAGAATTATTTAAAAAACTAAGATTTGTATTGCAAATAAGATAATAAAATTAAATAAATATTTTTAATAAATAAACAATTGATAAAAAATAATAATCAATTAAATAATAATTTTTTAATGGAGTTTAGATGAAATTTTATGCATTTTTAATTTATATTTTTATTGTGATAAATTTAGGGTTGGGAAGTGCCGTATTACCAGAAGAAGATGAAGAAACATGTTTATTTGTAGATTTCTTAGCCCACAAAATTTCTTTACTAGCTGGCTTTTTATAGCCAACATGAAACATGGCTGTTTCAGTGTGTCAGTTGTCGGTCTAATCAACAATTGTGGTTTACTTCAAAACCTTATCGTATACTGAAACATCTGTTAAATTGTCATGATGAAAATCTTTGTCTTCAACGTACCTGTTTGCATCAAATGTTATAAGAGATATGGATGTTTGACAATCCAACAGTTGTATGTCTTCCCAGTGATCAAAATAACCATTGTATGATTGGGTTATTTTATCAATTGTTTTTATTTGTTATTCGTGTTTTTGATGGTTTTGATGTTTGACATTTTTGGTGTCTCATTTATTTGATTTGTTTGATTGTTTAGGAGAAGAATTATTGGTATTTGTTGATGTCAATATTTCTTCGACATTGATAAGTGATTTATCAAATTGTGATGATTGGTCCAATTAAACTAAAAAAAAGCTTAAATAAGCTTAATAAATAAATGAAAACGAGTTTTAAATGTCTTTAAATTCCTATAATGTTTCGAGTGCCAAAAGTCGGGTCAACCAAGAAGTCGTCTGCGCGCATGTAACCCCAACTTTTAGTAATTTATCAAATAAAAATATTTTAACATCTGGAAAAGAAAGACACGAAGAGATTCCAGAATAGATTTCAATTTTTAAATAAATAGTAAATCGTGCCAATATTGATTTCTATAACATTTATTCTATTCACAGTACCTTCAGTTATTGTCTTCTTAGAGAAACAACCAATTTCATAAAACAGTATATTCTTTTCTTTATTTGATCTTCCGTAAAACTAGTTTGGTAATGGGTGTTGTTATTTGTATTTTGTATAATTTCGGTATTATAAATGGAAGAAAGAAAAACGAACTATTTAGTCATTCCATATGAACGCAATTGTATATAATTATAATATTTCTAAATTAAATACCACAATATAGACATCCTTATAATTTTATACTGTTTCTATGAATTGCTGATACTAAAAACAATGTGCTAAAGAGTATACATTATATTGTTGCTCTAAATAAATGTATATATGTGATTTTTAAACGTATAAAATACATTTATTTCGTCAGAAATTTTAAAATTGTAAAATATATTATTTAATTTAAATTTATCGCATACACAGAAATATTAAAGTTATCATCAAAAGACATTTAAAAACATAGTTTCATTGAACTGTAACCATAAAATTTCAAAGACAATAGATAATCTAGTTGCGCTCTTTGCTAGTCACAAACTTACTTTTTTCTTTTTGTGCAAAAGAACATAAAAGATTATAATCTTGTTTATTTTTTTTATATCAAAATTATCTGAATCAGCTAAAAAATGTTTTTTTTATATCAAATATGTTAGACGTCAAGTCTAAAACTTTAATATCATTGATTAATATTTATTATTTAAAAATTAAATAATAATTGAACCATTAAAACTTTTATGAGAAATTTAATAAATTAATTTCAAGACTTTTATTTAATATTTTTTTATTGATAGATTGAATATTAAATTGTGGTAAACCACATTTAATGATTATCTTCTCCAGTGCTCTTAAAATGCCTAAATTATAATATCAAACTATTCTGATACAAATAACATATAATTGTTACATTTTAATTAAATAATATAAACATATTTATTTGATTCTTGACACGTTAACTAAATAATGTAATTTTGCTTTAAAAGGAATTACGACAAACAGAAATTTATTAATTACAATTTAATGTAATTTTAATTTGTGATCATAGATCAATAAAAAGTATAAATAGTTGTGCAATGTGAAACACAAAGAGCTAATACAGGAGAAGAAATATCGGAAGTATGAACAATTGAGGACGACAGAAAGCCGCTGGAATCACCCCAGCAATAAAACCCCTTCAAATAATAAACAACACTCACACACTCTTTCTCTTTATACAATTTTTTACGCTACTCACATAGGTCTCCTAGTGAGTACGGCATAAATATTGAAATTTGATAAATAAAACCATTTATCAAATAAAAGTATAAATGCATTAGAAATAGAAAAAAAAAAGAATGTGATTTAAAAATTCAAATGTAGATGCTGATGAAACCTCACAGAATTTCTAAATAAATTTAGTGAAGGTTACAAAATATCGTAAATTCTTGTTCAATAATTTCGATTACTAATATTTAATGATCCAGTGTAAAATCATCGGCGGATCGAAAAATCTTCGGTTTAAAAACTATTGAATAGCTCTGGTCTCTATTTTTCATATTTTTTACACATTCACATCTATTTATTCTTTTTATTAATGAATAATATGGAACAATCTTATTTCATTTATTTTTAATTTTTAATAAAATATTTCACACAAAAATTCCGAATCAAGGTTATCAAAATTTAATTGTTTATATTAAAAATAAATTTGTTAAAAAGGATTAAAAATGATTCAAATCAGTGGCATTAAAAAAAATTAAAAGCTTTTTTTTAAAAAATCAATCTAGTTGAAAAGGCACATTTTTGAAGTACAACAGTTTGATTGTGCAGTTGACTTTATAATGCGTCTTCATGTTATCGAATTGTGTTATAATGTACAAAATGTCAACAAATTGTAGTATATTGAGATTAATATAAAATTGTCGAGCAACCCAAACATAGCATTGTAAAATGTATTAAAGATTTGAATCAAAAACAGTATCACTAATTTAAAAATTTAAAATATGTTTTAAAATTTGAATATTGTTAAAATGTATATTTCGATTTAAAATTTTATTGCCGGAGTAAATAAATAAAAGAATCTTAATAATATTGTTGGATGTGACGGATTTATTAACACATGCTTTCATTTATTTCGACCCATAAATTCAAAATTCAAACTCTTCAAATACTTTTTATCTCCTTAATTCAAAGATAAAATACTTTCATATCAAATTTCTCTAAACAAATCAATATACAATAAAATTTTTTTTAGTAAATTAATTGTCAAAAACTTAATTAATTATAAAAAATTGTTAAAGTTTTAAATTCCAAAAATCAAAAAGTTCCCCTACCTAATAATTAAAGGGTTATGGCTATTTCAATATCCAACAATCTTATTACTTTATTCTTTAATTGTAAGGACATTTAGAAATGTATCGTGTCTCTATCCTTTCTAACACTTTTTTGTTATCTGATAGGTTTTTACTTTGTAATTATTGGATTAAATAGGTTTCTTGTTTTTTTATTATATCTTATATCATCAGTCAGTTTGCTTGTTTGCGGTTTACGCATTTTCTGTTGATTACACCGGAAATATTTTTGAAACAACCTTCATTTCTGGAAACGATAATAGTTTATTATAGTACGAAATCATACATAAGAAAGGTATTGTGATTTTTAGATTTTCCCACATTTAGTTTCAAAAGTTTACGATTTATGATATTCAGGAAAACTCACAACATTGTAGATTATATACACCATTAAAAAAATAATCAATTTTAGGATGTATAATATATAAATGATTATGCCAAAAAGATGCTTATATCTTTGTAAAAACATTGCACTAATTGTCAGTTTTGCGGTAAACTACATTCGCAAAAACTTTAAAATGTTGCTTCATAAACACATATTTTTAGTTATATCATTGATTAAAAATTTTTAAGTACAAATTGCAGGAGCAGTTTTTTTTACAACCATCAGATTGCCAATCATAAAAAAAATAAACAAAATATTTAATACCATCAGAAAATCATATATTCGGGAATTGCAAAGAATACGCACAAAATTTGATGTTTTCACTACATTAAATGTTTATTGGTTCTCGAAATACAGTATTTCTTGACATTTTTATTGAAAATTTTGTTTTCAAATAAATTGTTTCAAATCTTCTTGTATTATATAATTATGCTATTTGAGATAAAAAATGATAATTTTTCGAAAGTTATAAAAATCAAAAAATTAAGACACAATTTTATAATGTTTTTTTATACCCATACTTTAAAAATATGTTTTTATAATTTATTTATATAAGTAAATTTTTTTTAAAAATCATTGACCAACATATAGAATTTATTAATTTTTATTTTCTTAGTTTTTCGTTCAAGCAAAACATAATTCAAGCGCAACACGATTTTTATGGGCTTCTAATAAAAATTGAAATTCTAAACACACGAAAATCAAAAACTACATCATATTGTGTGGCCTAAAAACCTCATTCTCAATTAAAAGCACTTTTTTTTCGTTTTTTCAAATATTTTAAATGGTTTAATAGCCATTAACAATAGAACTTAACACATTTGCAAATAGTTTAGGAAATTTAATGATCAAAATATCGAAATCTTAACTATTAGAGAAAAAAATATAATGATGTTTTAGAGTACAGTGAATATCCATCCATTAAAGATATTTAATATTTGATATGGTATTTTCAAAGGAGACAAATAAAGACTTATTACGAAATATGATAATTGTATTCAAGAATGCAGAAAAAATCTATTTTGTATTATTTGCTGAACTAAACAATAAAAATATCTATTTCCAAAGTAGTTTTCTAAAATTGATTACAACTACTTTTCTTAATTGCCTATTGCTTTAATACTTTGTGGGGTTTGTGTAAGCATTTAAATTATGATAAAATATAATTATTTTCATTCATATTTGTTTATCTTAATACTACTTTTATTATTGAAGCATTACTAGTATACAATATTTCACCATTTGGTTAACCATCTAGATTTCGCATAATAGTAAAAAGCTTGTCGAAAAAAGAAAAAACTATACATTTTTCTGTTATCTAGATTACCAAAAGAGGATAATTAGTAAAAAAACTTAAATATTTTGCTTCTGCTGCAATATTTTGTCATTATTTTATAAATATAGAAAATGAAGCTGGTTTATCGGCAATTTCATACTATTTTATGATGTTATTTTATCAAATTTTAGAAAAAAGATATATGAAAACGCATAAATTATATTTCATGTTCAGTATTATTAGAATATTCTTGTTGTGACGTATAAAAGCCAATTTTTTTATAATCGAAAAAATATATGCGCCATTCGCCTATTTTATTGTTGTTGGAATAATATAATTTCAATATTGATAGACGGTTATGTTTGTCTGGCGAAAAGTACCCTTTAGGGTAAATACATTGGCCTTGTCTAAATATTATTATATTTATTATCAGAAAAGAAGAATTATTATTCATATTGTTTTTTTCTTATTAAACTTTAAAATGCTTTTGTAACTTGGCTTAGCTAATTACGGTAGTCTTCTTAATTTGGTAAATATACAAATGAACATAGAATTTAGTTCAAAGCATACAAAACATAACAAAACTGAAATATTAAAAGTAATATATTACCAGATTAAAAAAACTAAACAAACTCAAATGTTGCTGTTGCAACAGTGTATATAAAAAGGAAATACAACTTACGTTCTAAGAAATATTTTTATTTATTTAAATTGAAATTATTAAGAAGAAATAAATTGTTTATTTAAATTTTGTTTAAATCATTAATGAAAGATTGAATGTCAATCAACTTGATTGACAGTTCTCTATTTAAGGCGTGTGAATTATTACATTATGGTGGAAAAGAAGAATAAAGAATTTACTAAACAGATCGTGCTTCGAATTCCAACAAGTACAAAGAGAAAAATAAACAATACACATTAAATTTTTTTTTCATATTTCAATTCTTTTTATAAAATTTAACAAATGTCTCAAATCAAAATATTTTATAAAATTATTTTAGGATAAAAAATTAAAATACGATTACGACAAGAAGCAAATTTTTTTTCTATATAAATAAAAGAACATAATGAAGAATAGATTGAATATTCTACCAAAAAAATTTTCGATTCAGAAGTATAATTTAATAAAAAAACATTTCAGAAACAAATAATTTTTTAAAATAATCTATCAACCATGTAACTAGTCCTATAAACGTAGAAATTTGGAAGTAAAAATTAGTTTTTCTTGATTGCCTTAGATTTTCCGATTCTTGCAATAGCTTCGAGAATATAAAGGTTTTGTTTGGCGTATTCATGTGCATCTAATTCTTTAGGATTAATTTCCAGTATGTCACCTGTTTTTTTATGGTAAAACATCACCTTTTCAAGCCATTCACTACTTTTATCAAATTTATTCAATGAAGATCTCAGCCTGGGTATATATCTTTGCGGCGTAATTTTGACAATGTTGTCTATTGCTTCTATAGGAATATTGTTGACAACATATTCTATTAATTTATCGCTTCCAAGCTTTAATGAACCAAGTAGGGCTAAAAACCAGTTATTATCATCGATACAACCAATTATTTTATCTTCAGTGATATCTATTTCAAGGTCTAGCGGTTCGAATTTTGTCTGCCTTTGTTTGTAGAAAACGAAATTACTTTCTGATAAGCATATTAACGAATTTAAGTGAACATCAATATTAACTAGCTTATCCACAATGATTTCTTGAATTGTAATACCATGTTCGACACTAACAACCTTTATAAGAAATTTATCACCCGATTTCCCGTATATAAATAAAACCGATTCATTGATAACATTAATTTTTTCGGGGAAAAACTTGATATTTTTTTCTGAAAATGAAATTGTTTTGATAAACTCAAAATTAAGATCATAAACATTGATTTCCGAATTAAACAAAACATATACATTTTTGGATACAATAAAATCAATAATCGTTTTGTTATTTAAATTTTCTAATTCTTTTGAATCCTTGACACTGCTGTATATATCATTTTTTCTGATGAAATTATCAATGCTGAATGAAAAAACATATGAGCCTTTTACAATAAGCTTGACGATTGGACCTGTATGGCCTTTAATTTCATCTATTAGTTTACCTCTTTTTAAATCGTAAACAAAAATAGAATTGCTGCCAAGTAAAAGAATGGAAAAATCATCATCCACCGTCGCGCATAAAATTTGAAAGGAAATATCAAATTTTTTGAAGCAAAAAAAATTTCTGATGTCAAACAATTTGGCTGTTCCAAGCGATGAAATTGTCAACAAAACGTTTCTTGATCCAAATAAATGAATTATTTTTGTTGTGACATCAAGACTTTGTTCTTTCAAACATGAAGTGTCACTCTTGTAAATATTTATAGATTTCATTGAAGATGCAAAAATAGAATTTCCGTATGATTTAAAGATGTTTATTTGTGTCGTTGGAATTTCTTTGGCAATTATATTTGTTAGGTAGTTGTACATAACTAATTTTTCATCTAATTTAATGAGTAAACTAGCTTTATCTGAGTACAAATGGATCATTTTGGGAAATGTATGCTCGCATTTTTGTTGAAGTTCACAATTATCATAATATAATATTTCAGAAATATCTTCATCGTTTTCATTTTCTTGTTTGACTGCAATAAATAATCGATTTCCATCGAATGTTGAGAATAAAATATTATCTTTTTGTATTTTCTTGTATAATTCAAAGGAATAATTATTAAGATCGGCTGAAATTTTATTTTGTGTATTATTTTGAATTTCATAATCATCTACATCTTTTTGATCTGACTCTTCATTATTTTCATGATCAGAATCATTGCAATTAAATTTTGGTTTATCGAATTCCTCATGACATTCATTATTTCTAATTTTTATTTTTTCATATTTGCTTCGTTTTTTACAAATTTTGTAAAAATAAATGGTATTTTGTGCTACAACAGTAATTATCGCGGCATTCATATAAGCTTGTAACAAATTATCGGTGTAAATTCCAATATTTTTAACAGCTCCACTTTCAACACAGAAAATTTTTAAACAATTGTCGTTAAAACCAACTAATAAAAAATTATTAAATGGATAAAATGAAACTGGTTTGGGATTTCCGTAAAATCTTCTTTTTAGTGTATACATTACTTTTTTATAACTTGTAGGGACCATAAATACTTCAACAATATTGTTATATCCCAAGAAAATATAGTTATCAGTGCACTTGATTAACTCACATTTCCTTGTCAATTTTAATTTTGTGATTATCTTTCCCGTATATGAAAGTTGATATAAAAATTCGCTAGTAGACGCAAATATAAATGTTTTGTTAAATGATAGAGAAACAATAGATTCTGATAAGGATGCCAAATGTTTATCATGGTAAATGTTGTTTCCCGAGGCAAATAAAATTGTATCTCGGGATATTTGTGGGCATTTCGCTTCAGTTGGAATCGATTTTTCAATTGTGTAAAAATCCATTTAATTAGGGGACATTAAAATAAAATATTTTTTTGCCTGTTGTTATACATATAAGCATTCAGAGAAAAGAAAATATTTTTAATTCATATATGAATCTTTATTTTGAAGTTTTTAAGTTTTTAGATGCTATAATTTATTTTTTATCGATTTTTAGAAAAGTCTCTATGATTGATTAAATATTTAATATTTCTCCATGGTGTTTTTAGTTGAATACAGTAATAGGCTTTTTAAAAATGTAGAAAGTATAAATCAAATTTTATAAAATCAAGATTTGGTTCTTAATACCCTAAAAGAAGCTTCAGAAATAACATAGGATCAAAAAATTTAATGAAATTGGTACAATCATAGTAGAATTCTATAAAAAAAACTATTGTGTCACCAAGCCTTTGATTTATAAGAAAATTAGTTTTTTTTCTGATTTCTTCTTTGGTAAAAATATGCTAAGTTCAATTTAATTAGGATGCCATTGAATTCTATAATTTTTCAACTTTGTTATCAATCTATTAAAACACACAAATCAGAGAATAAAAATTGGATGTCCCAATTTTAAAATATTGGCTATATAGTTATAGACATATTTTTTGCTTCTCTTATATTTTTCCTTGGATTGAAAGTGACTAAATGGGACAAATATTTTGTAGAATCCAAAAAGAAAAAAAATATTATTTATAGATGATTCCTGTGGTCTTGACTAGTTTTTCTGATAATAGATAATGATACAAATTATTTCTGTTTGCAAAAATAATCAAAATCAAATATTTTTAGTTAATCAACCTTTAATGTTTAACTATAAGCATATCACTGATTTATAAATATTTGTGCATATTGCAGAAAAAAAATTTAGACGCATTTCAATGTGTATACAATTTATATAGGAATTTATATTAATGAAAAGTAATAGTTTAGCAGCCAAAGGGATATTTTTCGAAACAAATTATGTGGCATATGTTACTAAAAAACTATTCCCGATATAACTTACACATGGTATTTGACAACAAACACTAAATGAAAATATAAATTTTCATACGACACTTTTCCTTTTGTAGATTATATTCAAAAATTATAATACTTAGATGATCTATTAAATTCGAAGAAAATCAAAAACAATACAATTTTAAAAATGTTTAAAAACATTCAAATATAAATTTATTATTACTGTATATAAATAGGAAACATTTATATGCCAGCTTTTACAAAAAAAATATCTTCGTCCTCAAAGAAATTGCTTAAAAATTTTCAAATATAGCTAATAATAGTTTATATAAAAATTTCTTGTGCTTGTATTATGCAGTAGTTGCCCCAAACATGTTTTTCAAAAAAAAAATAATATTTATATGGTCTATAGCTATTTTATCACCCCTAAATTTTTTATCTTTTTAATAATACTTATTGCTTAAAGACAAATAATAAAGAAATTTTCACACATAGAAATTTAATCAAACAAATTTCATTTATATTTGAGGCATAATGTTTTTAAGTTAAGCAAGTCCTTGTTTCATAATGGCTATATATCTTTGGCAGAAAAATTTAAGACAGGAATGTCCGTAAAATCATTGCTGCATGTAATAAATATTTTTCAAAAAATCTTGTTTTAGTCTGTTATGATAGACAGAAAACTTAATTGACGAGATATTATGGATTTATTTAAAAAAAATGCAATTATTTAGTAAAACTAAAAATGAAATTTTAAAAAATCACTAGAAAAATATAGATATAAAAAAATCGCACATTTAATTGAATTTAAAACTTTAAAACTAATTGACTCGATAAAAGTACAATATCTTAGAACTATGAGAAATGAGAAAAGAGAAACATAAAAAAAATAGTATTAAAAATAGAAATATCATATACAAAAAATTGGTTATTGAAATGGGTGTTTTATATGAATAAAAAAATCGTAAATGCACAAAAAAATAAAGAATAGAAAAATTTATAAATATTCTGTTTTAAAATCCTGCAAACCAATGACATTAACCATTCAAAAAAATATAAATAATTTTTATAAAATTGTTATGTATGTACTTTTACACTTTACATTTATATTAAAGTATTTGTATACTATATCTAATTCAAAAAAGGTAGTATAATTTCGTAAAATATTGCTAACATATAATTTTCAAGTATATTGATTTATTTTTGGTAGACAACTATAGATTATAGAATATAATTTTTTTTAATAATTTGCTTCTTATAAAGAAGGATGGTATCATGAAGTTTTAAAAGTAAGTACCGAGTAAAACAATTAATTTTTGCTGAATTAATTACAGTAAATAGCATATTAAAAACTTTCAAATGCAAATAAAGATATTGAACTTGGTATAATATTTTTTGTCATAAGTTTTTAAGATTATACACATTCAAATCGGTTACCATCGGATCTCATTTAGAAATATATTATATTTATAATTTATATATACAATTACGAATAATAGAAGAAAATTGTTTTTTAGTTTTTTTTGCAATCTCAATGAGAAAACGCGTTGTATATAAAGTAAATTAAAAATAAATATATAAAGAAACAAAATATTTGTTAACATATAGACCATTTAATGAAGAGTAAGAATTGTAATAACACATATTTTAATAGACAGACAAAGATACTATAACAGCAGCAGTTTCTAGATTAAACAATTTTGTTACAATGTTCTTAGCGTCATTATAAATTTAATCGCCCTATTAAATTAAGGAATATTATGTTTTTAAGCTTTCGTATTTTATAAATTTTTTATGTGTTATTTAAATGACAAAACATATAATAAAAAGGAAATTTAGCTATTTAAACATATATCATATCATCAATGAAACACAAATATACTTTGTGATTGTTGCTGTTCATATATTAGTTTGAGATGACAATTTTCTTGAATTATAAATTTAATTTTTCTTGAGACATAATTATATAAAATATAATCTAAAAAACACTATTTTGATGAATTATTATTCAGGCGAATGTGCAATACGTTTTAATATCTATGATTCTTTTTAAAGATATACTATTTTTTCATATTATATTATTTTAGTGTTGCTGACATATTTGAACTATTTAAAAAATGCATTTTACGTATTTTTGGAGAACGAAAAACAACAAAAAATATTTATATAAACATTTTATATTTAATAAAAAAAAGAAATGAAGACGACTTAAAAAAATTGTTTATGTAATTTTGATCACAAAAAAGTGTGATTTTTCAATTATTTATTAAAAAAAACATTTTGATTATATTATATTAAAAAAATTAATTGAATTGTATCTAATGAATTATCTTATATTTTTTAAAAATTTTTATTCATCTTCATAATATGATTATAGTTTTTTTAAATTCTTTCTTAACTAAAAAAAATGGCGCAAATATGCAAAACAAGATTACATACATATTAAATCTACTAAATTTTATTGTAGCTCCTACGATATAAATAAATTAAATATAAGTATAAAACTCTAATGGATATAGCTTTTAAAAAAATTAACAAAATATCCTACAAATAGAGTTATTAACATTTTATGATAAATTTTTTGTGTCAGAGTTCGCGGAAATCTTAGCAATGGAAAATTGAACTTGGGTAAAAAAAATATTTGGTCATCGATTTTTTTTTCTTATATGCGGGTCAATTTTACAAAGAGCTGATAATAAGAAATGTGATTCTTGTTAGTATTTTATATGGATAATAGGAAATGAATTTATAGATCATCTTTTTACATTGTTTATAAAAAGTTGTATCTATATACTTTTATAGATAATGTTTTTAGGCATTTCATTACATTAATAAAAAAAGAAAAAAAATCTTGATAATTTAAAACATCGAAAAAGAATTTTCTTCAAAAAAAGACACTAAAAATAGTATAAAGATAAAAATTCACAGATTTAGAATTTAATTATGGCATAACTGCAACAAAATACAACGTTGTGGAAAAATCAAAAAATGAATAACATTGTTTTAATTAATATTAAAGTGCCTCTTTCATTTGTAGTTAAAAACAAAATAATATATATTTTCATAGTTTTTTTACTAGATATATTTATAGCGCAGTTTCTTTTAAAACCTACTATGTATAAAGAAAATTTATAAAATTTTTTAATTGGTAAGTAATTCAACCGAATAATTTCGCACTTTTAAATTTTTAAAAAAAAGTTTTAAAACAAAAAAAATACAACAATATTTTTTATTTATATTAAAATTGTTTTAATTATATAAAAATTTTTTTTGACTATCGTTATATTTAAAAGTATACCTTTTTAAAAACTAAATAACTATGTTTTACGGACTTTATTATATATTAAATAGATTCTGATACTAAAAATATTTTCATTTTTAGCAAAAACCTATTTTTCAAAGAATTGTACTGTAAAATATGCGTTTATTATTAACTATTTTCACTATTATATTTTATAATAAAAATCATTCCAAATATAATATATTAAAGTATCTAGTTAGACAATCTACTATATTATACCTCTTTAATATTTATTATTCGATTGATTTTTTTATTATTGACATATTATAATACAACAATATGTGTTCGTTTTTTAACTTGATAAAAACACTTTTTTTAAAAAAAATCTATAACTGTTTCAAATTCAAAAAAAATTAATGTCTTTAATATAGATTGTAAAATAAAACGATTCTGATTGATTTTCATATTATCATAATATATTATTCTCTATGAGAAAACGCAATTCTAAATTTTCTTGTCGAATAAAAAATTTCATTTTTATAATTATCATCAAATAAATTGATAAATATTTATTTTTATTTGATGGAATAATAAACCGCTTCCATTGATGTGTTTTAACATTAGAAATATAGAATTATCGCGTTTTTGAATTATTAACGAAGTATGAAAACTTCACTTATAACATATAATGTTTCTGCATTAAAAAAATTGTATCTTTTAAAAATATTTGTATTATTGTGCATTTGTAAGCATATAAGACACGATAGAACGTTTCCAAAAATAATAAATCTATGTTAACGACTTATTTTGTCGATTTGATGTTTACGTCTATTTGTTGCAAAATATTCATGCTTGTATAATATTAATAATATAAACTAACTTAAAAAATCATTATATTTATTTTTTAGCAAAAAACTTCTATATAATCTATATCAATATGCTATATCTATATTAAAACACATTTAGAATGCATTTTTTTAAAAAATAGATTGACCTTTAGGTTTTTAAGTCTACGGAAAGAAATCTGACCTACAAGAATAAAGTAGCACTGTTAGAAAAAAACTAAAATATCTAACATCGCTAGTATAAGCAACTTCATTATTCTTTTAATAAATTGAGATTTTAATATACAATAACACCACAAAATAAGACTAAAATCGGAACAGATTGATTTCATGATAAATTTTATATTATAAAAGTAAAATACGTCATATTTCATTTGTTTTTTGCGTTTTCTTATTACATATTGTATGTTTTAGTTGTAATTTCTCGTTCTATAGTGTCTTTAAATAAATGTTGGTCTAGTTTTTACCTACAAAAAAACAATTCTAAAAGTAAAATCCATATTCAGAATCAATATAAAAAGCAGTTTACTAAACTAGAAAATATGTAGCTATGATTCGGAGAATTAACTCGGAGCTTTTATAAATGTATACAAACTAAAACTTCTGTACCCTATATTATTCCAATTTCTTTATTTATCAAAATAAATTTTAAACTAATATAGTCGTTTTTAACATAAAATATATTATAATTTTATGACTAAATGTTTTAATATCTTGATTATAATTTTTTAATTGTATTATATTTTTTTTTTGAGATACAGCTTGTAAAAAAAATATTAAAATATTTCTGATTAATAACCTTTGGAAATTATCTCATGCTTTTTATACCATATAGTTTCAAAAATTGTGGTATTTAGTAAATAAAATTCTATAAGCTTTTTTCTAAACTTGCGCATTATTTACACTATCTGAAATAATATTTTTTACTAAAATCATCGTTCAAAATTGCTTATTTTAGCTAAAAAAAATTACTAATTAAATATAATGATAAAATTGTCAAATTAACTTTTTTTTGAAAATTGTGGATATAAAGTTGACAATACTAAAAAAATGTTTCAATATATTGGTAAAATAGATATATATCGAGAATCCAAGATATAATAGAAGAACACAGTACGAAATAAAAATAAATTCTTTGTTTAAATTGAAAATTTATCTTTTACAAGTTTTATTTCTAATTATATGTCATCATAAAAACCAATCTATTAGAATATTTAGTTTACTATCATAACAAAAAAAATCATTATGTTAACCTAAAAAAAATATTTCTATTATAATTTAGAACTATCATAATCAAATTTTAAATTTGAAAATTCGAAAAAAACGGAATTTTTTCTCTTAAAAACCAATGTTAGAATATGATTATAACACCTAAATCTGAATACAACAATATAGTAAAAAATTACAGTGTTTTATAAATCTATATTTTATTAATCATATTCTAAAAAAAATAGTATTTTTGTTTATTGAAAAATGCTAATTCGTATTTTCCAATTCTAAAAAATTAGCGTGTGTAAAATCAACTACAATTTACATGAATTTTAATGTTTTATAACGAAAAAACTACATTTTCTTCTTGTTAAACACCTAATTATACATCAATAGACTCTATTTTTAAATATATTCTTTTTTATATATAAATTGTACAGTGTTTGCATATTATTCTATTCTCGTTAACATATCATTAAATCAAAAAACAAACTGCATTTTTTTTAAAAATTTTTATAAATACATTTACATATATTACGGATTAAAAGTTGCAAAAAATGGTTTATATACAAATTAGTTTATATAAAATATATTTCAAGAAAAAAAGAAACTGTTTTACAATATTTTTGATAAATTTTTGCATAATATATAATAATGTGGATATAAAGATTTCTAGAAAGCTCAACTACTTATATGTAAACAGCATCAAAAATATTTTTTTTGATACAATATAATCTGTGAAACTTGCGATTCATATTGTAAATTTAGAAAGTTAAAAAATTTAAATAATTATTTCATTAAAAGAATGTAAACTTAATAAAAAGTTTAACAACCTTAAAAAAATAAGAATGTGCCTTTAATCTATTTAGATCGGACCATAAAACGGGAAACCTTTCTAGAGATTTTAATAATGGCGATTTGCGATGATAAAGCGATATTTTTCTAGATTTATCTCTCTGATAGTATATACTTCGGCAATAATTTTTTATAACATAAATAGAATATTGATAAAAAAAATAAAAAATAAAAAATTCGTAAAATCTAAAAGCTTGATAGAAACAAATCAAAAAAATACTTATAGTGAATATCAATTAAAATTTGTATTCTTTAGAATTTTTCGCAAAAATATGAAAAATATTATTCTTATAGAATGTGAAATTTTGCATAAAATAAATCAAATGCAAATCATCACGATATTTTAATTTTAGAACTACAAAAAAAATAAACATATGTATCTATATCGTTTAATTTTTATTAGAAATATGTGAATAAGCAGTTCATAAATCAAATTTTTTTTCTGATTTTATTTTAAATTCTCAAGCGAATATTATTCATATATAAAGTAGTAAAGGTACAGTTATAAAGGTTTTTTTCAGATATTCATATGGTAATTTTAATTTCTAATTGTATGTGCAGAGAATATTCAACCAAAGGAGTTTATTTGTAACCTTTTTTGCTTTTTTTGTTGCTTTTTTTCAAACATATATATAATTTCTTATTACTATGAAATTTGATTTTGCTAAATGCTGATATAAAAAAACAAAAAAAGATTTTAGAACGAAAAAACTGAAGATAGTAAAATTTGAATGAAGAAAAGACAATAATAGATTATATCAAAAATTATATGATCAATTTTTTTCTTCTTTAATCTATTACATGTTTATTATCTTTTAACTGTAATGTTCTGCTTGTGTGTTGACAAGTTGCTCAATTAGACAGAAATACAAATTCTATTAATTAATAATTTGTTAAAGATCATTGTACTTTTCAGTGTTGATGTTTTGTAGTTTAGTATTCAGACTTTTGATATATAAAGTATTTTATCACAATCTTTATTTCTCTATGCTTTCTTTGTGCGTTTTTCAACGAGAAATTTGGGTTTTTTTGCAAAGTAAAATGTTAAAAAAATGAAATTATATTCAACACAGCACATCGGTCATTTTTATCGTGAATGATGTGAATTTTTTTTTGTGTTATTAAAGTGTTCTAAATGTTTTAGCTCTACAATTATCTTAATTTTTTAATAAAATTTTAACACGGTTCATTATCAAAAGTTCCTTAAATTTTATTTAATTTGTTCATTTCATGTTTTTGTGATTTTTTAAAAATGACATTGGTTAAAGGAAACCAATAAACAGTTTAAAACCAAAAATAGCATTTTTTTTATTAATTTTTTTTCTGTTCTCCTTTATTTTATTAAATTCTAAATGTTTGGAAATTCGAGAGGTGGGGCCGAGTATTGATTCATTTGTAATGAAAAAAAATTGAATTATGTATATATTTCATGTTTCTTACAATTTTTTTTATATTTACAACTATATGAAAAAATAAATTTATCACATATAAGTTATTGTATAAATGTTTATAGTCTGATTCTAATTTCGCATTCAAAAATATCAAGGTTTTTTTTATATAAAACTATTTTATCCCAATAAGAAATCTTTAACTTTCTCAAAAAACGCAATATCTTAAATCAAAAAAGATAAAAAAAATACTAAATTCATAGTTAAATCACACATTTTTTCAATTTTTTTAACTTTGATATTCTATTGCCTTTCTGAAACGAAAAACGAAATTTTAATCAATCAAATTACATCTATTATGATCATTTTAGGAAAAAGCACATCGATTAATTTTTGTGTGCAATAAAAAAAGAGATTCATTTATGTATGAAAATTTTCTTATATTTTCTTATATTATAGTATTAGTGTACTATTTTTTTTCTCAAATCTATTTCATGCGTGAATTTGCATTCTAATGGTATAAAAAATGAAATAATTTAATCATTACAAAAAACTTTTAACCAGAAGTTGGCAGGATAGTTTTTTTATAAATTAGTAATAATGTTTCTATGATAAACCGGTAATCGTGTAACATGCGAAGTAGGATAATTTAGACGAAAATTGTACAGTAAAACAGCCATATTTGTTAAAAAATCGTTTCATGTGTATGGTATTACTAAGAATGTGATGGTCAGCAAAGATTTTATTTTGTTTTTTTTTGTATTTACCCCATATGTTTTTACATCTTCTCCATCAATTTTACAATTTTTAGATATTTTTTTTTCTCATTTAACAATATTTTTATAGAATAGT
This sequence comes from Edhazardia aedis USNM 41457, assembly GCA_000230595.3. Classification (NCBI taxonomy): domain Eukaryota; kingdom Fungi; phylum Microsporidia; family Culicosporidae; genus Edhazardia; species Edhazardia aedis. The sequence continues at coordinate 449,350 of AFBI03000030.1, forward strand.
ATTGCATGCTCTTGATGGGAAACTTGTGCATCGCTGCTGTACCACACCGGTGATTTGGTTTGGTTACGCAAGAAAATTATATAAAGGGATAAATAAGAATAAGTTCGATGAGTTTGCGAATATTTTTTTAAAAAGATACCTGTAGTTCACATTGGTACTGCTAATTCTCCGGTCATATCTCCTTCCTTCCTTGTTAGTTCTTGGTGTATTATATGGGACTATACATTTCTGTTTAATTGTTTACTGTGAGGGAAGAAAATAAGGGAACTAGATTGTTTTTATGGGTAAAACCTTTTCGTTGTTTACTACAGTCGCTATTCATGGCAAGATTCTTTTCCCATTATTGTGAACGAATTTAACTTAATCAAAAGAAAAACAGAAAATTCTAATTGAGAAGTGTTATTAGCTTGATTCATAGCTATTAATAGATTCATGGCATGTTTTTGTGTTTTAAATATAAATGACATAGTTATTCTACGATTAAAATGTTCTATAATGTAAAAAATCTCTCTTTAAAAAAATAATACGGTGAAAAAAATCAAAAAAATTAAATAATTACCAATTCCAACAATATAAATATCTATTACCGTTACGATACAATATTTTAAAGTAATTGATTTTTATAATATTTGCATGCTGTGGGTTCCATGAGCTCTTTCTACCTTGGACATTTCATCTCATTTTGAAACTTGACAAATTCTAAAATTAAAAAAAAATTGATTTTGCATAAATTTTAAAATAAAAATTAAAATCTAGATTTTTTTTAATAACCAATTCTTGCACTATAATATAAATTTATGAATAAAATAAGGAAGACACGTAATCTTGTAATTTATAAAAATTGTATAACAGACGAAAACATAAAGAAGTAATTATAGCAAATTATTTTATCCTTATTTTTTGTTTGACCAGATTTATGTGTTGTCGATTTTTTCATGATGGCAGATTCAAATAAACACGTTTTAATTCAATTTATTGATTCGGTTAAGAAAAAAAAATTTACCTTACTTAAAATGTATTTTAATAATGAGATTAGACTTAAAACGCTGAATTATAATAAATCAAATATACAAACTAATATAAAAATAGGCGATTGAAACACTAGTCTAATGTGCTACTCTGTATGAGGGTTACTATGAAGGCCTTTCATAAATTCAATAGAAAAATAAAAAGTGATAAGGGGTGTCTAATAGTAAAAACCTATGATAAATATTACTCGGTATTAATTCATATTTTTTATTAAAACTTTTTGTTATGATAATCTTCATTTTTTTTCTATTTTAATATATTTCTTTTCATTTTTATTTTTATTAAATGAGGTCGACGCCTGTAAAATGACAGGTCTACTTTTTATTGTTCTTTTTTGTATGTTTCTAGTCACAAAAATCTAGCACTTTCTAGTATATATTACTTTTGTAGCCTTGTGACCTGTGCTGATTTACACAAATAAAAAATAAAATTTAAATTCCGTGTGAAATATGTCAGATAATTAAAATTCAATATCAATAAAAATATCAGTATATAATAAGAATATGTAGAAGATTTTTGACGCAAAACCCGGTTTTCGATATTGATTTCGCAGAAATGAAACAAAAATATAATAAAAGTAAAATTGTGTTTCGAATTGTATTGAGACAGGTGATTATTTCTTCTCTTGTGATGATTAATCCACCGCGCTATGTTTTTAGAAATTTCTCTTCCGCAGTAGTAGTTATCGTATTCCATTTGAATCACTTTCATTGATTGACTATATATTAAACTATAAGAAAAATCAATTGTTGGTTGAAGTTATAAACATATTTAGATGTAACTTCAATATTTTTTGTAAAACGTTTTGGAAAAAGATGAGAAAGAGAGCAAGTGACTATTCAGATGCGACATACTGGTTACTATAAAATAAATCTAACAACTGTTTCAGACCGATCATTTTGATATAATTTCGAGAAAATTAAAAAGCTTGGTAAACATATTAAAATGAATAAAAATTTTATTGTAGTTTTCATTTTTTTTTACTTTTTCATTTACACAAGATGAAGCAAATATTATGATTACTTAGACAGCTTTTGTGGGTTTTTTTTTAAAAAAAACGTTAAAAGCATTCTTAGTCTTGTTTTTATTAATTATTAACCAATTTAATGATGATTTCGTATTTTTATTAGCATAACAATTCTTAAATCAATAAAATTTAAACATGAAAGGAAAGTTCAACATTTTAAAATAAACATGTTACTATATTTTACAGTATTAATCGAAAGATAATCTATTTAAAATTTTTTGAAAGTATAAAATTTACTTTTCGTATCATATTATGACTTTTAAACCGCAATCAAGTGAATGAAATGTTAGAATTTGAAAAGAGCATTTATTATTAACCATTAAAGCGCAAATTAAAACCTAAAAAGTAAATATAACAAACATAAAACTTTTCAAACATGTCAATACTTTTAATTTTTTGTGAATGAATTTAAAGTTTGAATATTTAATATTTCAAAAAATTTTATCCACAAATTTTGCTTGCAATAAATACGGAAGATGAAATATGCACGATGTGCAAATGTGAGGATTTCATATACTTTGGCTCTTATAACTATAAAGATGGAATTAGATCGGGGTCAATATATTATTGTAACACAAATGATCTAATAGAATTATTTGCACTAAATGATAATTGTGAGAATAAAGTCTCGAGTATTTTGAGAACAAAAGAAAGGGATAATAAAAATCATATTATAAATTTGAATTCTGAAAGTGCAAATTTACCGACTGCTTTATCAGCAAAAAAACAAATTTGTATGAATAATGGTGACAGATTAAAAACGAAAGCATTGTTATGTAAAATAACCGAAACAACAGGCACATTTAAAGTAATCGAACACGAGGGTAAAGTTTTTGTTGCTGGCTGCCATGAAATATTAATAATTAAAGAACGAACTCTGGTTAAAAGGGTTTGCACCGAATTCCTAAACACATCAATATCCGCCCATGGAAATCGAATCATCGTTGGGCATGACAACGGTAAGATTACTTTAACCGATTTAAACTTTAATAATTTTCAAAGCTTTGAATTTTGCAATCATTTAGTGTGGTCAGTCTACATTTATGAAAACAGAATATATTGCGGTTGTGATTGCGGAAGATTCAATGTTTTTGAATTTAAAATAGAAAATAGACACAATTTTTATGAATTGAATGAAAATGAAAAACAGCTTTCTGTTTCATTTATAAATAATTATATAGCCGCTGAAGGAATTGATTTGATTAAGATGAATAATATCTATTCTCAAAAACGTGCATCCGGAATAACCTCTATTATTCATCATAAAAATAACATTTATGTTTCAGGCTATGACAAGAGAATAATTATTTATGATATTAATAATTTGTCTTGTAAAAACGAGTTGGAATTAGATTCTGGTATATGGGATATATTAATTTATGAAGATTTGATTCTTGCTGCTTGTACTTACGATGGATTTAAAGTTTTAAATCACACGAAAAATATTTTATACGAAAATAAAAATGTAGAGCTTATTTACACTATGCTTAAACATGGAAACATTATTATTTATATAGATTTTTATGGAAAATCTATCTTTATTGATGAATTAAAAGAATAAGTTTAAAATACATCGAATATAAAAATCTGAAAAATTGGAAATTATTAATTTGAAACAACAATTTTTTTTATTTTTTTATTTAAATAATAAATCATAAGCTAAGATCAGGAAAAGATTAAAAATTTACTTTTTTACATTAAGATAATGAATTGGTTGTTTGATTGTTGTTTTTATTTGCCAAAGAATCGTACATTTTAGACTTTGTTTACAAAAATAACTTTTTAAATTGAATATATTCATGTGGTTAGCCTTCAATATAAACAGTAGTAGTTTATAAATACTTATCTACGAAATATTCAAAAAATTCGTCTATTACTAAGTTTGAGTATTTAAAAAATGTATAATACGAAAAATAGTTATTAAACGAAAAATAAAATTAAAAAACATGTCGATATATAGTTTTTGTTTGAAAATAATGGGTTTAAAGTAAACAAAAAGATTATACACTCAATTGAAGCCTAAATTCTGTAGTTCGTTTTTATGGAGCATTCTTAAAAAATCAATGTATAAATCTACAAAAAAAAGCAGATTTTTAATCTTATGCATAACCTGTACTAAAAAAACAAATAAAACAGCAGAAAAAATATATTTAATTCTACAGATAATAAATTAATTTTTATGAAAGCAACTATAAATTTATTGCTCAATTTTTTTATGTGTATGCACTAATAGAGAAGTAACATTATCAATATACATTTTAATTATAAAAAATATTAATATAATACGAATAAATTATATTTTGTTTTTTTCAAATGTTTTAGAACGATAAATATTAAAATTTACTTTCTAGCATTAGATTTAACAATAAAACTGTCCTTACTGAATATATGTGCAAGTAAATTTCTAACAAATTTGTATTGATATGTGATAAATATTACATATGTTGGATGTTACGGATTTATTTATTAATGTTTTTTTTTGATTTCGAACCATCAATCCAAAATACAAATTCTTTAAATACTTATTATCTCCTTAATTCGGAGATAAAATACTTCTATTTAAAAGTATCTATTTTAAATAAATTACCAATAGAAATTTTACTAAAAACTTTTTTGTCAAATTAACTGTCAAAAAATTAATTAATTCTCAAAAATAGATAAAATTTTTAAATTGCAAAAATTAAATAGTTCCCCTATTTAATCTTAAGGAGTATTGTTAGATCAATACTCAACAACATACTATTGAATAAATTAAAATAGTTGATTTTAAAATGAAAATTATTGGCCTTAAATGAATTTTTTAAAAATATTAATATTGAATATCTTAGATTGAAACACAATTTGTTTTTAGTAAAAAAGTAAATAAATTTTAATGTTATTTTTGTTAGTGATTTTTTTAGAGATAAGAAAGATCACAAAAAACCATTTAAGATTAAAAAGAAAGAAAAAAAGAAAATGAATAGTAGTTATTAGCAGGAATTATAATAATAGAAATGATGATGTATATAGTAAAAATATTAGCAGTAATATTAATTTAGACCAATAGTAATAATAAAAATATTCTAAATGAATATAAAAATAACTTTAAATTTTCATATTCAACTCGATATAATATTTTTTTAGATTTTTACTTAAAAAAAGTTACGCTCCTCCAATACAGGACTGAATAAAAACCTTACTATAAAGATTAGCTTATATAATATGGTTTAAAACCATAGATTAGGAGTTAATTGGTTAATTTTTATAAAAAAGCAAATTAATATAAATTGTTAGCTGCTCAAATACATTTAACATTTTTTTTGTTTTTTTTAAATATATCACATTATTAGATTTTGTTGGGTGGCTTATCGTTAGTCAGATTCATAATATATTATAATGTTATCTAAATTATTCATTCAAAAACATGATGTATTTTTTTATTAGCTCTATTTTAGGGTCTTTTTTGCTAAACTAGACCTATACATACTAATTTACGAGACACGTCAAACATCAAATCATATTATTACGGTTAAATGTCCACCACATTTTGGTGTTAGAAGTTGTGGTACTATAAAATATTGAAAATTTGTTAAAAAAATATTCTTCTTTATGAGAACAAATATGGATAATTAGAGATCGGTTTTATTTGGGATTTTGTATTTCAATTTCTAATTGAATACGAATTTGCTATGTTTATCAATTTTAGATGTTCCGAAATTAGAATGTGCTTTTGGTTTATCAAAAGTTGCTAATTGCTATAAAAAAAGAAGAATAAAAAAAATGTTGAAAAATATGTAATATTTTGAATCATAAATAGTTTACATTTTAAAAATAAAAATAATGATGAATAAAAATAATAATCTTTTTCTTTTAATTATAATACTAATAATTTTAACAAAAATATTTTAGAGCATTATTTAAGGTATAAAAAAATACCACGTGGCTACAACAGAAGTAGCCTAAACATTTTCCCTCCATAAAAAGCTTCCTTCCAACATTTATCACCCAAAGTTACTTCTACCAACGTTATAAAAGCAATAATGTTTTGCCCTCACACAGATGGAAATAGGATCGACATATAAAACCTACACACCCAAACAATAACGATGATCGCAGGAATAACCCCGACACTATCGTAAATAAATTAGAAACTTTACCATTCTGTCTTTTTCCTACTATTTACCCCACTCGTTTCGGCCACCCAGGAAGGTCGGCACATTTATTAAAGTAGAACTGAATATCTAATAAAAATGAAGTTACTTGTTATACATAAAAATTGGCTGTTAAATATATCCGACTTAATAAACATAACGTATTATAAACATTCAATTATAGGAACTCACATTTATTTGTATTTTAAGGTGTTTCAAGTTTACGCAAATGATGTGTACAGACCTCTAAAAATGTCGTGAAAATTTGTCAAAAATAAATTAAATTTTCGTTTAACATCCTACTGTTGATGTAAAACTGTGTTCTTTCTAATTTTTAACCGTAAAGAAAACAAATAAAGGGAATCTAAAACATTTAATCTATACCGTTCATTTTATGATTATTTCGTTGAGTTACTTTTTCGGTTTTTCTGGATCCTATCTTTCAAATAGTGTTAAAATCAAGCAAAAAGAAATAACAAAAGAAAATAGTGTATCATTAAAAATACACAAAAAAATCACATAACATGTGTCTCTCTATTTTGAAATTTTCTTCGCTACTCACCTTCACATTGTCAAAGTCTTTTACAATTGTCAACAAAATTTATATTTATCATTATCGATGCAGATAAAAACTCACTTTTATGCAATAAAGAATAGAAATTTTATTAAGAGGTTAAGTTGATCTTAATAAAATTTACAATAAAACTTGTGATAGTTTTTTTCAAAAAAAAAGATAAGTTGTTTTACCAAACGAAAGCACAAAAATTATCATAAAGAATTAAATTGTAAAATATTTGCAAATATACCCATTTCAAAATTTTATAATAGCAAAATTTTTATAATCGAAAAGAAGATTTTTTTGTGCTTAGAACATTTTTTAATTTTTTTAATTCCGGTACAAATTATATAAGCGAAAAAACATTTTCCCATTTATTAGTAATAAATATTATAATACAACTTCATAATACTTTTAATAATATTAAAGTTGACGCAAAAATATTCAGTTGATTTTGATTATATGAATTATTATCAATACATATCAAATATTGTCAAAAAAATATTATTAAATTTATTAAAATCTAGATTTAATATATTAATGAATTAAAAATTAGAATAAATTTATATAAATACTAATTATTTGTCGTGATCGTATCAAAAAAGGTTTTTTTATTTAATTGTAAAAAAATTGTCTTTAAATACAGAATAAAAAATTAATACCTTGGTAAAAAAAAGGTTTTCTCAAAGCATCAAACATGAGAATTCTGTGAAAAAATATTTTTGCATACGTTTTTCCTTGAAACAATACTGTAGTATATTAAATATTTATATTTGCAAACAGTTAATTTAATGTCTATGTGACATGACCACAAAAAACTTTTTATTCCAACAAATTTATATGATGATTTAGATATTTTTAATTGATAAAAGAAAATCACCATTATCTATTTTACTGTATGTAATTTTCTTTTGAAATTTCTGATTTTTTTTAATTTATTTAACTTATACTCCAACTAAATGAATGTCCAACATAAAGACATTGCAAATTTTACCTTCATTTGTTTCAATTTGGAAATATTTTATAGTTATTTTTGTATGTATGAAGCCTTTTTGAAATTATATGAGAATATTATTTTAAGGATGTTAAAAATCTAAATTAAATACTGTTTTATTAATTTAATCCATATCTGCATGTTTCTTTTGTAATTTGTGCAAAATTTCATTATAATTGCACAATTAATAGCTTTTAGTATAATGTAATTCTAAGTTGAGAAATTGCTAGAATATTTAAACAAATTTTAGTAAAATATAGAAAAAATCTTTTTTATTTGAGAAAAAACCACATGCTCCTTTTTGATTTTTTCAATGAATTTATTGGATAAAATCTCCTTTTAGATTTTTTTGAAAAAAAACATCAAAGACAAGTGTAAAAATGCTTCAGAAGAAATTAATAGAGGATCTTGAGACTTTGGTTAAGCGAGGAAAATATGTCACAGCAAGAGATCTTTTAAATATTCCAGCAATAGCAGCTAATCCGCTGAGCAAACTAATAATCGCAAAATATACAGTGATAGAGAACAGCGGACAAAATTGTGGTAAAAAAAGAATTGATTTCAAAAATCTTATAACTGATCTTGATTTTTTTGTGAGTGGCGATGATCTTGATTCGAAGTTGAGTTTTCTTTTTAAAATGTACGACACCGATGGTGACGGTTACATAAGCAATTATGAATTATTTTGTATGCTTGAAAACCTATGTGATAATAGTATTGATGGCATAAAAATTCAAAATATTGTTGATCAAACATTTCGAGAATTGGATTGCGATAAAATATGTCTGGATGATTTTGTAGGTATCATAAAAAAGAAGACAAAAAACCTAAAAACCTTTTTTATGGCGAAATAAATACATTAAGATATACTGTATTAGTGTATTATGAAATGTGTTGAGTTATATACGAGATTAAATTAAGATTATGATTTGCCAATAAAACACACGTTTTTATCAAAACAAAAAACCTAAAGAAAATTTTAAGGAACTAATTGACACTTCTTTATTTTTTTAAAAAATTCAAATTATAAGTGTGAATATTGCATACTTTTCTGTTTTGCACTTTAAATTTTTACTATATTTTCTAAAATTTATGTAACAGACGCTCAAACATATAGTTCGGTCTTATAGCCGTGTTTGATGTTTATATTTTGATTCCTTGTGCTATAAATTTTAAACTTTTGAAAGATAAAATATTATGTAGAATAAATTCATTTCGATTATATATTGAATTAAAACTACTTTTTACAATCAAAATCTTTATTCACTGATTACTTTACAAGATTAATTTTTTAAATTTTTTATTTACATGTTTAGCAAAATAAAATTTAATGAGACATGGTAAAAAACCAAATAAACTTTATAGAATTTTACAATATGAAAAATATTTTTTTAAAGCCTATTTTTATTTTTTTTAAACATTTTTTTGTCAAACTTTCAACAATATCAACGATTTCTTCAAAAAATTAATTGTAGTATTTGAAGTTTTAATATTTTTTATAACTTAGAACAACCATTTATGTTTTATTCTAAACCGATGTAGTGATTTTTACTCTCATCATATAGAAATCAAAAAAAATTTATGAAGTAATTGAAATATTCGATGAGGATAAAAAATAATAAAAATGAGTGAGATTCTACTGTTATGATAAAAATTTGCGTATATAATTATGGAATTTTGAAAATAATAAAAAATTAATTTAAAATATTAAAAATATCTTAAATTACATTCAAAATGGTTATTGGTAGGGAAGAATTTAATATTTTCTTTTAAACTTATAAACGCTTTCGATCGCACACAATTTATTATTAAATATCAAAATCACCGCGAGATCTTGCAGGGTCGATATCGCCGTACATATCAACATTATCGTCGTACTTTCTTCTTTTTTCTCTTCTGTCATCTTCATCATCTCTTCTAGAAAACGATTTGTATTCTCTTACAGAGATGTTCATTCCTTTTATGATCATATTATTCAATTTTCTTAGTGCTTCCTCTTTATCTTCGTAATTTTTAAACTCGATAATTGCATGTTTTCTATTTTTGGTGATTCTAGTGAATGTGGGAAATAAATTGTAATCCTTGCAAACATCTTCTATTTCTTCGGAAGAAATATCTGGGATATTCGAGCAGACAATCTTGAATTTATCTGAGGCGTACTCTTTAAATTTTTCTGAAGGATATTCTCTAGATCTGCCGTGAATTGGGCATCGATCGCAGTGCGAGCAGCGGCCTCTTTGACGATCGTCGATCTGATCTCTTCTGCTTCTCGAGTCTCTAGAGAATCCGTCGCTGTAGTTTCTCGAATAGCCGTCTTCTAAAGGCGGTCTCGAATCGTATCTGTCGTCATATCTGCGTTCTTTTCTGTCAAAATCGCGTCGATCTCTTCTATCGTCGAACCTGTCGAATTCACGTCGATCTCTTCTGTCATCGCCTCTGAATCTATCGTCTCTCCTTTCATCTCTTCGATCGTCTCTTCTATTATATCTGTCGTCTCTTCGATCATTTCTCCTTTCGAATCTGTCATTTTCCTGTCTATGAAATTCGTCATCATTTCTTCTTCTGTTATAATCTCTTTTTTCCCCGTCAAATCGATTATTTCCGTCTCTGAATTTCCTTTCCTCAAAACGGTCATTGTTTCTTCTTGAAAAATCGTTGCCGTAATCGTTAATTTGCATGTTTCTTTCCGGTGTTCTTTTCCCTTTGTTGTAATTGTCGTTGTTTTGTTCAGGTTGATAGTGAGATGGTGATTTGAGTGCATTTTCAGTTTCATTTTCTCGATCCCATTGGTTTTCGTTTTTGATTTCTATACTGTTTTTTTCGTCGTTTCGTGCTGGTTCAATTTCCTCGTCAAGAACCCACCCGCCGTTATTTGCCTCTTCGTTCGCCCATTTTTCTTGCGAATTTGGAATTTGTTCATTTTCGTTATTTTCAGTTGGCGTGAGTGTTTCTTTTTTCTCAAAACCACTTGCTTTGGATTTATGTAAACAGCAATCGATATCTACGCCGTTTATCGTGACTAAGTTCGATTTGAAATCATAACTGTCGTCAAATTCAACAAATATCGTGTTATTTTCTTCGTAAATGGATGTTACCTTGTCGTAGCTCTGAAAATGCTTGCGAATATCTGAATGCGAAAGTCCGTTGATATTTTTTAATTCGACCTTCATAATATCTAATTTTGCAAGGGTCCTTTAAAAGACATTTGGAAAAAAATATACTAGAGAAGAAACAAATTTAAATCAGCTCGCAGTATACAGGATGTTTCTAAAGATTATTGTACCAAATAATAAGATTTGTCATATATTTGATGTGAAAAAAGGTATTGATTTAATTGGATATAATTTTTTAGACATTAATTAAATTGAAATAAAAATGTTCATATTGACAATACTTATTAAAAAAATGTTGTATGTAAGAGAAATCAAAAACCAATATTCTAAAATCGGGAAAATCTTAAAAAAAATCATTTGATAATGTTGTTTAAGAATGGCCAAGTTTTATACAGTTTCAGACCTTGATAACTTTTCAAAAAGTAAAAAAATCGTACATGTTTCATGTTTCCTTCGGTAAAAACATTATAAAATATTAGATTTCATTCAGAATTTCATCTATAAATTATATGTTTTGCATGATTGCGAATAATCCACTGAAAATTTAGCTTCATTTACAAATTACATCAGATATTTATTCCTTTACTCAATTATAGATAATGCAGTAACTTTCAAATTTGATTTTTTTTTGTTTTAGAAAAATGCAAAAATTTCAAAATTCTTAAATCAGATACACGAATTCATTTTGAAATCACTAAAATAATCCATAATAACATTTGAATGTCTATAAATTGATTGAAATTAACTTAAACAAGAATCAGATATATTTTTTATTTTTAATCTACAAATAAATTTCATTATAATTGGACACAAATTTACAACGTAAGCTTAAAATTAAAAAAATGCACATGTAATCTGCTAGAGTGGAGCAAAAAATATATCAGATAATGCACAAAAAATACATATTAATTTCTTTTTGTTGATAAGCTTTATTTAGCGAGTTTTTATTCACATTTAATAAGTTTTACTTTTCTTTCATACTTTATCATTTATGTTTCGCCTATTTTTTTTGCTCAACAAATGTCTTGGTCTTTAAAAGAAGACGTTGATAAATTCTGTAAATAATTCCCAGTTAATAGGAATAGTGATATCTAAAAAGTAGCATAAAATAATATTTTTGAAATTAACATTGTATAGATAAACAAGGATGTATACTGAAAAAAACGTTTTAAATGTAACTTATCATGTTTAGTATGATGGAATCTTAGTTTTACTAACCAAAAAGAACAAAATAATTATTTTCCACTTTTTAAATTTATAATAACAGAATATAAAAATATAATAAATGTAATCACTATTAATTAACCCATAGCAAATAAATTTCTTCCTATTTCTTGTAATAAATGTTCCAAAACCCAGTGCGACTGTGGCACGGATATGAAAGTCGACTCAAACACAAACATAAAAAAAAATAATTGTAGTATACTACAAAGGAAAACCTTTCCCACCACAAAAACATGTTTTGCCTCCCAAGGTTCCCTCCGATGCATTTATATAAAGGCTGAGATAAGCCCTAATATAGAGACAAATGCAAAGGCAATATAGGAGCGAAAGCGACGGGTGTTACAGCTATCCCACTGGCATCAAGACGGATATTAGAATAAATGTGAAAAGAAGTCTTTTTTTCGTCTAACTCTCTTTATTTGATTTTCCTGCGTAACTACACCAAATAGGTGGTGTGTTACAGCAATATTATATATATTTTGATGTAAAAAAACCATATTTTTTTTCATACCTTATTTAACAAACAAAAATTCACCGCAAATAAGATAAGAAAAAATCGAAATTCGCAAAAAAAAAAAAGAAATTAATAACCAACAAAAATATTTAATTGCAGAATAAGTAATTATACAGTAATTTTAATTGAAAATCGGTACACTGTGATACATTTTCTTGTCTAAAATTTATTTATTACACCAGATAATTGATCAAAACATGATCTTTAAAAGAAATTGATAACCATATACCATGAAACTGAATTTAAATAACACAGATACAACGATGTTTTGTAAAACTAGCTAAAACGAGCATGATAGTCACTAGTTTTTATTATCTAAAGTACCGTTTAAAATTAACATTCATAGTTGAAATATCAGAGATATGAGCTTAAGAACACATAACAGAAATGTCGAAAAACAACAAATTAATCTAATTATAACTAAATATAAATCACTCTTAGTTTACAATAAAAATTCACTTTGAAATTTTTTTAATTCTAAGTTCAGAAGTAAAACCAAAAGGAATTTTGTGATATTTACTAAATTTTAAAAAAATAAAAAAAATACCGAGATTATAATGAAAACACTTAAAGATGAAAATTTTTCTAAAGATTATATATAGAAAATAAAACTAATTTTAGACATCAAGGAGCTAAAAAAGTTTAAACTATTTATAAATAAGCCTTTTTAAGTGCCAGACAGAATAAATATTTTAAAACTTCGTAAAATAACTTAATGTTTTTTTTCACGACAATAAAATATAAAAATTATTTCTTTATGAGTTTACATCATACTATTTTATTATAGCTTATGTAAAATAAACAAAAATAATTATAAAATACACCCTTTAACATAAACTTTTTATATCAATTGCAAATAACAATAAAGGTTTCTATAGACTTAACCACGTATTTGTGCTCTATGTTTTTCTTGTTAATACATTTTTTTCTTTATGTATCTTATATTTTTAAAGAAAAAAAAATAATCAATCAAATAAGTTTCACAATTTTTATTTACATGAAAAAATCTTGAAATATTTTGAATAATTTTTATATAGATCAATGATTAGAAAACACAATATATCTATCAATTTAACATTAAAACTTTTTTTACTCTATTTAAATTACAAATTTGCGCCTTTATGCAACTTTTTAGCATTTATTTATTTTCAAAAATATAATAAAGGAATCTAATGTATGCAAAATCCCATTCTTTTATCATCTTTATATTGAAAATACAATCATACATAATATGTAATCAAATATGTAAAATATGAATATAAAATAATATAAAAGGTTTTTAAGTTACTATTTGCAGATATTAAATAATATAGCTTGAATAAATACTAATAAAGAAAAAAATTTTGTAATTAAATTATAAGACATGTATTCAAGTAAAAATGATATAAGTCACATAACACCGATTTTTTATGTCTATTGGATAAAAAATATTCTACAGATGATTTTATTGTAAAGTGTTGAATAACATACTAAAAACATGTATTAACGTCGTTGTAAGAATTTAAATTTGTAATTTTGATAGTAACTGTTACATAAAAAAATCAAAATTATTAAAATTCTTATTATATATGTGTTTATTTTAAATTATAAAAATCACTTTATTTTTATTCTGAAATTATTATCTCAGGCTGAATAAATGTATAAGAAGATCAACGGATTGCATGATAAGTAAAAAAAATAAATCAGAAGAAAATTTTTGTTTAAACCTTATACGATCCTTTATCTTCTTAATAATATAAATCTTGGGGATTTTTGTACTAAGCAATTTAAGTTTTTAGAGCTGCTGACACTTAAGTCGTTATGTTGTATAGAGTAGTACTTTTTTTTTCAAAAACTGTTTTTATTATAAATACTAATATTAAAATTTTTTATCTTATTGACATTTTTCAACCTAATATTTTCTTGTAAGCATGAAAAAAATTTTTATGGTAAAATTTTTAAATCGTTTCAATATGCATTAATTTTAGTGTATTCTGGCATATTAATAGACATCATATTAATTGTAGACGCCTTTTAGCACTATCGGCTTATCCAAAAAAGTTTCCATGTTTCCCTTGTCATGTATTCACACTATAAGAAAAGACAAAAACATAAAAATGTTTAAGAAGTTGTGTTTATCTTTATATACAAAGAAAATTTTCAAAATTAGAAATCCTCATCTAAATATTAAAATGTTGCAAACTTTCATAATTTCTATTGCACGCTCTAATATCCATGTTTCGTGGCATCTTTTACGTTTCAACTAAATATTTTATCCTTATATATGAGAAAAACCTGGTACAATTTTGGTTCGATTTCTAACTAGTTGTAATCGTCTTGTTATTGTGGAAAAAATCGATAAAAAGAATATTGATATATGTATATAAATTCATGTATACTTAGATTTTTTTAAGACACAAAATTAACAAACAATAGTATTTTTTGTTCATATTAAACATCAAAAAACAGGTAATGTGATTAGACATGCATACGAATTATTTCAAAACATTTAAATGTAAGTGATATATCCTAATTACCCTATAGTGAAAAGTGAATAAATATAGAGAAAAAAATCGAAAGAGAAGAAATTTATCGTTAATTAATGATTATTATCTTTTAAAAATCAAATATAAATATTCAAATTTTTACATCAATTAAGATACACTTATTTATTTTGATACCAATATTAGTTTTTTCCCTCTAATTAAGCATATAAAAAACATATTTTTAATATTGATATTTAAATTTAAATATACAAATATTTTATGTATGTATTACAGATTCTCGTAAGAATTTTTTATATTGACTGTTAGATATAAGACATGTGAAACAAATACTCCGCACTTTTTTATTCAATCAAGGCAAAATTAGAATATAAAGTGTTATAAATCACATTTGAAACGAATAATTATATTTATTTGTGATTGATTGAAAATGTATGAAAAGGTGAAATTATATTAAGTTTCAGTCATTATTTGACTTGATTAAGAAGTAGTAGATTTCAATCAATTTGATTGACAAATGGCCACATTAAACATAACTTTTAGATTTGCATGGCGAACAAGAAGAATGCAAAGATAAATAAATTCCATGAAGCATTGCCATTCAACATTCAAAATTATTTAAAAAAATAAAAAGACAAAATAAAAACTTTTTTATGTAATTTTTTATCATACAAAAGAATAGATTTTAAAACAAAAAACAATAAAAAGTTGATTTTTAATGTATAAAAATAACATAAATTATATAAAATACCAATATTTATTTTACTATTTCCTTTTTAATGTACATGTGGAGAATTTTTCTGAAGCATAATTTTAATATAATTATTTTCTCTTTTATTATATAAAAAGTATTGCCTTCTAGGTCAAACTATATCCGTTAATGTGTCAAATATGACAAAATTTTTCTTATTATAGTTCTTATTTTGTATAAAAATCAATATATTGTTTCTTTTTATTTATAATTGTTAACAATAAAGAATTTGAATTTTTGTTGAGTAAACATATTAAAAAATATATAAAATATAGTCATTAAATTAAAAAATATTAATAGAATCATTAACGATCAAATGAATAAAAAAATCAATTTATCTAGAATTGCGTTATCCACATTTAAATGTTAGTGTGTCTTTTGTGATATATGTTTTTTACTATCATCTTTATTTTTTTTGATAATTAATCAGAAATTTTTATAAAAAAAAAGTTCATATGAATTAGAAAATATTCCACCCTTTTTTGCTTAATTAATAATTACATTTTTTATATCGAAAATCTGTTTTATAATTTATAAAGTAATAAATATTTATTAAAATTGATTCTAAATGTTTCTTCAGGATAAAACCATGCATGACGAATAAATAAGATAACCAGGAGAATGTACTCAACTATATTGAGAAAAAACGTAAACTATATGTATATAAGTTTTTTGCGACTAAAATTTTCCTATGATGCGTATTTTAATATTTTTAATATCTTGAGTATTTAAAATAGCTTTATTGCAGTCTCTTGAATGTACATTTTTCTTTTCCCAAAATTTTGTCGCTTTACAAAGAAAAAAATAGATGGTTAATATTGTGTTCATATAATATACACTGAAACCAATTATTTTTGGTGTTTATTTTTTAAAAATATTACGCATACAATACCTATTTAATGTAAATTAATATAGGTTAATTTTTATTATAAGACCTTTCAAAAAATAAAAAATCTTTTTGATGATTTACTTTTGTATCAAATACAATTTGTAAGAAATCTTATATAAATAATATTGTAAATTTCGTGATGCTCTAGAAATCAAGAATATCGCTATATAAAAGAATAAGAAGCTAACATGCTTTTTCGTATACATTTTGCAGTATATTTATGATATCTTGCATCTCAAATCTCCAGAATATGTAAAAACTTAAATTGTTTCCACATTATATTTTAGTAATATATCAATAAATATTAATAAAAAATTTTCAGAAATAAAATGTCACATTTTTTATATTTTGAGCCAGAAAAAACAAAGAAAATAATTCAGATTTATAAATATTTTTAAAAAACAAGTTAATCATGTTTTTATTACAAATAATTTTGTTTGATTGGATAGAATGATCAAATATATCGTTTTTATTGCATGATTAATTTTGCAATTTATAATTTGTATATTATCATTATCCTATGAACTAAATTTTAGTTGAATTATTATTGGTCTATTTGATCAACTTTAAGTTATAAATGCAAAAAAAAAGAGGAATGCAAAAAATTGATTTAGAAAATTTAAAACTAATCTAAACAATTAAGAATTATTTTTTATAGTCAAAAATAGTTTTTAAAATGCGTATATTTCTAATATTTTTTCAATATTTCTAGATAATTAAATATAAATAACGTGTACCACTTGAAAATCGAATCGTAAATTTTTTTTGAATAGAATTCAATAAAAATATGTGTAAAATATTTTAAAAATCGTTTTACTTTATATATATCAGTTAAAAATATTGTAAACCACCTGCTTATATAGAAATACGTTTTTATAGTAATTATACTGAATAATTAGAAGGAAAAGTTATGCATATAGAGATTTAACAGTTTTATGTTTTTTTAATTATCAAGCTATTAATTTATTTGATAAAATGTAAATTACGATTTTCGGGTAAAGCCTGATTGAAAGTAGGTATAAAAAAATTCAAAAAATCATGGTTAAACCAATAAAATAAAATTGATTTATACGTAAAAGCTAATAAATTTTCAGTAGTTATATTTTTTCAAAAAATATATATGAATCGAAATTAATATGTTATAATAGATAATTTACTAACACCATTGTCTTTGTTATTACAAACTACATCAAATGGTACTTATATAAAATAAGAATATTCGAAGTGTTTACGTTTACTTTTTAACTAGTAGTACATATATAGTTTACTAGGTGTCTAAAGTTATTTGCAAAATGAAACTTATTTAAAATATTTTAAGAAAATGATGATAAATAACAATTAAAGAGATTAATATAGAAGACACACTGTAGTGTTTTATGAGAATGGAATATTTTTAAATTTTCTATGACTACTATTTACAAAACAAATGCACACTTTACTAGAAAAAACAATAATTAATTTACAATAGTATTTTCAAAATATGAAATTCATTGAATTTTTGCTCAAAAATACAAACAATATCAAATTATAATAATTATACGAATATTAAAAATTTTATTTACAAATATATTAGATTTGTAAAAATATAGTTTTTTATGATTCAGATACAAATAAAACAAGTGACATGAAAATTAGTTATGATATTGATAGGTTTTTAAAGGTGAAAATCAATTTTTACATAATATATATTTTTATGCTATTTTATTTAAGCTGATTCTATTTCTTAATGTATCTGCTATTTTAAATTTATTTGCACAATATTGCATTATGAAGGATTTTTTTTCAAACTGTCGGTCAGGAGAAAAACGAAATCATTAGTGTGATAAAAGAAAAAACTTTCCTTTAAATAATAAAAAAATAAAATACTAAAGCATTTTAGGCACTAGGATATTAGAATTAGCAAAAATAATACAAATTTAAAACGCAAAAATTAGTTCGTTTTAGTATTTCTTTTTATTAAAACAGATTTTACAGTCGCTAAGTTACTCTATTTTATAAAACCGTGTGTTTTTTTGTTGATTCAACTTATTCATCTTAATTTTTGCGAATTAAAGAACAGATTTATTTATATGTTAAACTAATTTAAGTCGTGGTTTTTTTTCTAAAAATTTTGAAGAAGCATATTATTTATGTGCCAAAAAGATACAGTAAAATATAAAAGAAAATAACAAATTCTAAAGTAAGACATGGTAAACTTAAAATAGTTACAATAATTGTATAAAGTCACTTATTTCTCGAAAAAAAAGATAAAAAACAGTATATGAATATAATTTATTTTCTTAAAAAATCACAAATTTTGTGTAATGCGATATTTCAATGTGAATTTATTGATTATATTTTTTGATCGTAATAAATTTAACTTTATGTAAGGTTGGATGTTCCAGGTTAACCTTGCGGTCTATCGAATTTTTATTATTAAGAGGGTTGGATTATGGGGCCTCCCACGAGGTTTGCCCGACTTTCCATTTTTGATATATTGTAAAACTTATATATTTACTCGATCAACTTTATTTGTTGAAGCTATTTAAGCTTTTTACTGATTAAAAAACACCAATCACTTTTCTGATCAAAAAAATATCAAAATACTTAAACTTCATATATCAAGCTTATCTTGATAATTTGCACTAATAATGATCAACATTAATCAATTTTAATCAAAACACCGATAAAATATAACAAACACTAATAACGCTTGAAAATGTCAAAAGGATCAATTTTTGACAATTTCGAAAGATGATGAAATAAAAACAAACCAATAGAAATATAGATAAGTTTCTAACAGAGAAGCAGTATATCCAACTAAGAGAGTTGGATATAATGTTGCACAATAATAAAATAATCTATATTTTATCGATGTTTTGATAAAAACAAATCAAGGTTGATGCAATTTATCAAGATAAGATTGATAAATGAAGTTTAAATATTTTGATAATTTTGATGAGAAAAGTGATTGGTGCTATACAATCAGTAAAAAAACAATAATAGCATTATTAATATACTGGATCGAGTAAATGAATAATTCTTACGATATATCTAAAAATGGAAAGTCGGGAAAACCTCGTGGGAGGATCCGTACATCCAACCAAGATTATAATAAATCTTTTTAAAAACCATTTTATGCTCGTTATTTTTATTTACTTAAAGCTATTAAAGCCTTTTTGTGATCTTTATTAACCAATCACCAATTGGTCAATAAAATCACTATCCAATCTAATAATTCTTTGCATCAATATTCTTTAACAATTTAAAAATCTAACTATTTAAGCACTGTAAGGAAATCTTATCACATCAATTAAACAAAACGTTAAATAATAGTCAAATTTTACGATTTTGACAGACAACAAAGATAATCATAAAAAGTTTTAAGCAAATAAATATATCTGAGTTTCTCATTGAAGGACACAGAAACAAACTTTAATATTTCGAAATGTTTTATTTTCATGTTGTTCTTTCTAATTGTATACTCCGTATTTTATTGTATTTTTTCTAATTTTGTTCTTTTTTAGGTGTTTATATTCAAGAAAAGCTTGGTAAATGATATTTTGATTTTTGATCAGTTTGATAAAAAAAGAATATTCGCAAATGATCAAATAAACTTCAATAGCTTCTAAAAAAAATAATAAAGAGAAATAGTGTTCTTTTATTAATAATTTTGAATCTTAATAAATGTACCCGTTAACCTCAAGTTCGACCCCAAGAATACTAAACGCATATTGGTGATATATAAAATAAAAAAAATTACAATTTTTGTCACAAAATCCTATTACAAATAATTATTTTAAATTTGACATTTTTAGTACAGATAAAGTTAGACTCGTGAAACATCTTGCAAATAATTTCGTGTTTTTTTAGAATCGATAGCTTTGAAATTCCTCAAATATCATCAAATAAATTTGAAAAATATTTTCATTTTTGCTTAAAATTTTTTTCTTCTTTTTGTATTATAGTTTTGTTTATGTACATAAATGCAATATTTTTTGTAACCACGACAATCTATAATCGCTGACGCATTATGACATGATCTTTTCCTTTTGCAAAAGCTATAATTATATTTTGCACAACTAAACTTTATTTTTGGATTTCTTGAGATAATCTGAATAGGAAAAAAATCGAAAAGTATTTTAAGACAAGAAATATAATTAAAGATATTTTTTAAAAAAAATATACATAAAAAGTCTTTTATTATTGAATTTCTTGAATGAAAAATATTGATATACTTAATAAATGATTTGTAGCAGGTTTAGAAATATTAAAATACTTAAGATTGATGATTGATCTTTGCTAAAAAATAATTTCATAATATTTTGCATGTTTAATAAGTATATTTTAGTTTTTATAATCATTTTAATATCGTTTTGCGAACTACTACATTAAAAAATGCAATAATTGTTATTTTTGGATGTCTTCAACTGAAAATCTTAATATTAAATGCCAAAATACAGCAATAATCTGAACTTACCAGCTTAATTTTGCTTAAAAACAATTTTTTCCATATTTAAACAATGTTTTGTGGAAACCTTTTATATATGATTGATCACTATAGTAAACATTCATACCGAAAGTAAAAAGATATCTTAAATAAACAAACACTAACCTTCTTAATTGATTATTTCATTTATTTTTATGTTTTTTACATCTAAAACAACAATTCGTTGTTGTGATAGTAATGTAATTAAAAATTTGGTTTTTGACATGGGTAAAAAATTAGAAATAATTATAAAAAAAATATTTTCATTAAAGAACTAATATGAAAGATAGAATTGAAACCTCAAAATATGCTTCTATCATTGAGAAACGGTGGCGCTATATTAATGGCAATGCGACTTCAAAAAACAATTTTCAATAAAATTTTGTATAGGGATAAATCTAGATTGAATTTCTTTTTGAAAAAAAATTTTCAAAAAGAAAAAAACATTTAAAGAAATAATAGATAAAAAATAAAAGATTATTTTATCATTAATATCGCCAACACAACAACAAAAAATTTACTTTTGGCTCTAAATAACAATTGATTTGAGAGGTTTAATATATATATATGTATAGAGATATATTAATATTTTCATTAATTGCATTTTTCGTAATGTAATTCTATATAGCAAAAAGAATATATTGAATATCCCCATGTATTTAAATTTAAAAATATTACTTACACTGATTGCAAGCCTTCTTTATTCCTAACAAAGCAGAAAAATGGTAGATAGGAAACCATTTTTAAAATAATATTATGAACTTTATAAATTCACCATAAGTTTGGCTGCAATTTGTTATCTATGTTTCTTTTAAATATATATGATCAAGATTATCGGCTGGAACTTTAAGAATAAATACATTAATGATAATCAAGTAGTTATTAATAACATATATTATTAAAATAATAATCTCACATTTTTTTTCTTTCATTTTAATAATTTTTATAATGAAAATCCGAAAAATATAAATCACACACTTTTCGCATATAAATTATTTTTAAACAGGTAAATTTAGGAAATTTTTATTTCCGCTCATTGAGCTTAATATCCATTGATTAATTACTAGAAAATCAGATAAGAATTGATATCTGATGGGTTTATATGGAAAGTAGTAAAAAATTGCTATTTTTTTTATTAACAATTTGCAATGTTTTTAAACTTTAGGCTAAAAAAAATATTTTAGATGAGCAAACTAAATACAAGCACAGCCGAGAAAAGAAAAATAAAAAAAAAATATAAAGTCGTGCAATTCGGCAGTATCAAAATAAAAAACTAGAAAATGCAAAAAATATAAATTTTTTATTTAATAAAAAAGTAAGTTTTAAATTCAATTGTTATCCAGTAATTATCTAAATTTAATAGTCATATAACTTTAATTATGTATTATCAATAAATTTATCCATTGAACGGTATCTCATAGCATTTAAATAACATAATTATCTAATGTTCAGTTTGTATAATACATTTCTCTTTGATTTTTACACTTATTACCATTTTAAATGATTAAACACAAAAAAACATATTCTTAAAATGCCTATACAAGAAACTTCAAGAAAAAATTAGAAATAAAAACATGGGAAAAACCCATTTATATATTTAAATAAAAAATTCTAGAGATAAATGGTATTATTAGTGTAATAAAAATTCTATTAGTGTTTTAAATGATCCATAAGGAAATAAAAAAATCTTGGCTTACTATTGAATAAGATAATATTTTAAAAAAATATTTCAAATTTTAAATTATAAAAAAATTATATTAAAATTCAGATAAATTATAGATTCTATCTAGAAAAAATTATGGCAGTGATAATTTTTTTTATCAAATGTTATATTATTATATATTTCAATCCATAACTAGATATTTAAATCTAAAGATATTAAAACATTATTTTAATGAAAAAACATTAAGATTTTATTTACATATGAAGAAGATTGATACTTAAAATACATATAATTGAAATAAAGATATAAGTTTTATATATCGATAAGATGCGAAAGGAAAAATTAAATATAAATAATCTTAGAATAATAAAATAAATAATTTTTTCAATAATAACCTTCGTTTAAACATTTTTTAAGGCCAAAATTTACACAAAAGCAATAAATTTTATTCATAAAATTATATATATAAAATTTTCGCTATCTATAAAAAAAATAAGAATGCAAACAATTTTATATTTCTTTATTGAAGTATGTTTTATGACGATTAGTATTATTCTAACAACAAGTTCAAAGAAATTCACTAATTTAAAAACCAAGGTAATTAAATATCTGAAAAAAAATTCATTCTTTTGTTCTATATCATACATATTGTATATATTAAATATATGATAAAATATATTAAAATTTATATAAACGCAGAAATATTACTAAAAATATTTTTTGAAAATATAAAATAGGATAAATGTTTGTTGCTAAGAAAATTTTATAGGTTACACGAAGCGACTAAAAATAATAAATCTTTACCTAAAGCATTTATTTATCGTAGAATTTACGAATCTAGATTATATATAATTTATATGAACTGGATTATTAAATCCGCTTCGGCAAGTAACAATCGATATTCTTACAGACTATTTTTCTGATAACTTTCTTATGCGAAACCGATTAAAATTTGATTTTAAAAAGGTTTTTATAATTTTTTTAAAAAAATGTTGGTGAAATTGCAATAGCGTGTGCTGATGATGAAAGAATAAAAATATTTAAATGCGGGAAGTGCATTTATATGCGTCGTATGTTAAAGGCAAACGGTTGACGTTAGCTAAGAAAATTAAATAGTGTGAATTGTTATGTAAAGAAAAAGATGATTGGAGTACCTTTTATTTACATGCCTATGTGCTCATTTGTAGCACTATTCATAATTCTTTAATGATATAAGCCATCTATCATCATGTTGTGTGTCTGTATAGATCGAGTACCACTTTTATGCCAGTGAAGGTGGTAAAATAATCGATATAATGAATTTAGGTTGGAATTAGATGTATTTAGGAGGGATTTTTAGTGAAAAGTCAGTAAACTACTGAATGTAGTTTACATAAATGTGATATATTATAGAATCATTTGAATGCAAGTGATGTATCCATATTATCCCCAGAAAAAAACAGAAGTGATAAAAATAAAAGAAGGGTTAACAAAAGGAGAAAACCATTAGAAAAATGTATTTAAAGAAACAATATAGATAGAAATAATAATAAAAACGAATTGTATTTAATCAATATTTTTTATGTGTTTTTTTTCCATTTATAAAACATTGCATCCACCTTTTAAAAATACTTAAAATATAGAATATCCTTTTTCAATTGTGTTCCAATTTGAGCACTCTCCACCTTACCTGTTACACATCAGTGTGCAATAGAAAACGCAAAAATATAACAAAAAATGAACAGATTCTTTTAGATACATAAATTTATTTCAAAATTTACAAAATTCAATTTAATATTTAAAAATTATAATAGAAACTTTCGCCTATAAAGGTTATATTTTGATATCAACTCAATTAAATTCTGTTGTATATCCGTTTACCTTGAATTTTGCAAAAAAAATCATAATTATAATGCATTTTAAAGAGAAAGAAAATATTACAAATGATATTGAACGCAAGTTTGGAAAAATACAAGAACTAACATGTGCCATATTATAAAGTATTGTATCATATTATTTAAGTGGAAATAAGGTATTAAATTTATATAAAGCGAGACATTGTGTTAGAAGTCATTGTCATCGTCATCTTCGTTGGCATTTGGATTTTTAACAATAATGTGAGCCGACGAATCAACACTATCTAAATTTTTGTTAACACGATCAGAGAGATTCCATTGTTTTCTCAACTTATTTAAAATCTGAATTGAGCTCTCTTTACAGCTATTTTCAAAAGCAAAAAAACACATGTTGCCTAAACCATATGTAAAAATACTATCAGCATACAACTTTAATAACTTTGCGTGCATAAAAAACGAAAAAATTTCTTCAAAATTTGTATCAAAGAATACAGCTAAATTACTATATTTGGAATGATAATCTTGCATATGTATTTCAGCATCATTTTTTTGCTTTTCCAATTCCTCCTTTGAAACACCTTCTCTATACAAATAGCCCATACGTGTAATTATCCGTTTTATTTGATCTTTATTTGACTTTAATCCTAATATTCTATAGAGAATAAAATTTTCATCTGTTAATATGGGATCAACAACTTCGCTGGAAATTGCTTGACATTCTTTTATATTTTTCAAAAACTCTATTGACTTGCTTTTTGGAACCACTAGAAAATGTTCATGCAAAAATTCATGTTTTTCTGAAAGAATGCTTATTTCTTGCAAATTTCCTGAAGTTATTTTTTTCGAATTTTCGTATGATTTTGCCATCATATCCATTTCTCGTGTTCTTTTGATGATTGTTTCATTCAATGCAGTAATATCTTTTTTAATTTGATCAACTGCCGTTTCGATATTTGATGGTTTATATCTATCTATATTCCACTCAAATATCTTTATCATAGATGTTATTTTAATGTATGAGAGTGATGATATTTCCTTCATTTCATATTTTTTCATGTTTTTGACATATTCTGTAAATAAATCGGTTATAGACGATTCAACTGATTTCAAATCGTCAATAGAAGCTACAAGGGAATTGAAATTCTTAATTGTAAAATGTGGCATATGTTTAATTATGATCTCTTGGTTATTTATATGAAGGTTTCTTTTTATTTCATCTTCGGTTTTTTCTCCATCGATAGGTAATCCAGCAAAGACATACATTTATAGGGTATTAAGACTTTTAAATTTCTATATATTTTGTAAAATAACGTACAAAATTTTTTTTACTGATTAGTTGAGAATAAATGTTTTTGACAAATCTTTTTATTGACTTGTTGTGTTTCAAAATTTAAAACAAGATTCAAAACAGTTTTATGAAATTTATTCTATCATTAGACAGATAGGGAATTAATTTCTTTTTTTATGAATAAAGGTGTCCAAATCTCAAATAATGTAAAAAATTGTAGTTAAAATACAACATAAAGACATGAACAACAATCTAACGATTTTACAAGCATAGTACGTTCTTTGCAAATTAAAATATATGCTCAAATTGCTTTAATTTTTTTTCCATTAACAATATTTTCTGTATAATCAAAATTCGAAATAATCATTAGTTTTTAGAACATTTCATCGTAATTTGGATCTGAGCAAAAAACTGCATTATAAAAAGATGTTTTAAACTATAAAAAAAATAAAAAGCTAGTGAATCGGTAATATAGAAAAATAAAATTAGAATGAACAGGATTCTATAAAATATTTAATTCTCAAACTTATTTTTGAATTGAAATAAATGATTTAGTTATTATTTATATTATTTTTTTGCAAAAACCATTAAAAAATCCTAAAATGACACCGACTTTATTATTCAGTTTTATCATCGTTTTTAAAAATCATTGTAAAAATGTTTTTTAGCAATAAAGAGGAAAGCTGATTAAGATTTTATATAATCTTACTATACCATTTAGCAATATTACCGATCTTTAAAAATAAGAAAAAAACTTAATCAAATAAATATTGTGATAAAATTTCATTGAAATTTGCATGATGATATTTAACAAAGAAAGTGTTATTTTCAAATTTAAAACATATAAAAAGTATAAAGATAGATAGTCAACAAATAAATTGAAGGATATTGCGACAAAACAAAAAACTAAAAGTGAAACAAATTCTTCTTTATTTGAAGTTTTGCAAGTTAATTTATTCTTAAAATATTTATATGTTAAAATTGATTTTGCAAACAGGCAAAAAGCAACCATCACTTATCACACAGAAAAAGGTTTATATAAGACTTTTTTTGTTTTTAAAAAACTGTTTTTAGAAGAAAATGAAATAACAAAAAAAATTAATAATGATGAATAGTCGGCAAAAAAATTATAGAAAATACGGAAAAATTACTCTTTTCTTGATTTTTTTGAAAAACAATAGTTTCCAACATTCACATGTATTTACCGAAAATTTTATTTTCGAAAAATATTAAATATAGTCCACAATGTATAAAAAAAATACTGTTTACGATAACTTGCTATTGCAAAAATGGTAGTTTTAAGCCTGAGTAAACTGTCACATGAAGCAATACAAAATACTTTCAAATTATATAGATGAAATATCAGCATTCAAAAATTTTAAAGAAATGACGAAAAATAGTAAAAGTTGTAGTTAATAATTTTTATATAAAAATTTTTGCTTGCCAATACTGCTATTTGCGTTGAATTTTTATTGACCAAGTCAATTGTTTTATATTTAATTTCCATGTAAATCTTTTTGTGAAAATTACCACATTGATTACATGGATTGCAAAAAAATGATGTCTTTTTATTATTCATTTTTTTTATAATTTTAATAATAACAATTTTTTGTGGTATTTTTTTACTACTTCTCAACTGAGATAGAACAAAAGAAAACTGTTACCAAACAGTAATTACATATCCTATAAATAGCGAGAAAAAATCCGTTTTAATCTTAAACTTTTGCATGAAATTTTTTGTATTGGATTCCAAGACCAATGAAAAATGTTAAGGCTGACCAAGAAAGCAGAGAAAACTTTTTTGGATACTCCCCGCAGCTAAAAAAAGTTATAAAAGAATCGGTTAAAGTGTAAAAAAGAAAGAGCAAAAATTTGCACCGATTAAAATAATATTCATGTTTTTTTATTATCATTTGAATAATTTTATCAAAATAATACGAAATAAGAAACCAATAATTTTTAAAATTATAAATAAAAGTATTAATAACTGAAATAAAATATTTAAATTCTTATTTTTTTTTTAAAATGTTAACTTTAGAGCAATCAGCACAAAAAACATATTTATATGAAATAAAAATGTGATATTTTATGCAATGAAACTGTGGTGTCCGAAGCTAATGGATTTATTGGCAAAATAGTTTTCAAATATTGAAATACTATTTAAATATTGTTTACTGTAAATATCATGTGGAATTGATTGTTTATTAAAGTGTTTATTATTATAAGAATTGTTCATCATTTAATTATTTATTATTTTTTAAAAATGCTTTTAAAGCTAAGCATAACTAATTTAAAACATTTCCATGATTGATTTTTTTTATTCAGTGACGAACATTGCAAAACTTGTTAAAACAGAGTTTATTGAATATCAAAAACAATTCAAAACAGTAAGTAAAAATAAATTTTTTTTTGCTTATTCAAAAAAACCTATCTTAAATATTTTTTCAATGCTTATGAACAAGAACAAAGAAATAATTTATATACTTTGATCGGTTTTAATATAAAACACACCTGCGAAATCGAGCTTTAGATAGGTATATATGCTGCATAAATATAAAAAAAGTGAAAAATATAAAAAAATATTTTCATGTTACCTTAAATCAAACGAACACAATATTTTAATTGTTTTTTCTTTTTTTATGCATGGCACACATGTACAAGAATAAATGTAATATTATGACCCCTAATATCTTGGTCTTTTATATCAATAATAGAATCGTAGATTTTAATAAGTAAAAGATAGTTAAAGTTTTGAAAAGAGACAAAAATTTGTGTGTAAAGTCCTTGTTTTATATCATACCTTGGTATGTAGATATATAAACAAGTTAAACACAATGCTTGTACAATTTAGTAGATTGAAATTTACGCACTATTTATTTTATAAAAAAGTGTAATAAAATTTTTATTTACGTTTGAAAGTTTTTTATTTTGCAGTAACTTTTTTTTTGCAAATTTCTTTTTTTTTGGATCGAAGATTAGATTAAAAATTTTTGAATAGTTTAAAAAAATTTGAAAAGAAAAAAATAAAGGGATTAATGGAGTTTATGTGTGTTTATCTTGTATACCCTATAATAGATACCTCATCATTTATAAGTTTGCTGTCTTTTAAGCGTTTTAAGTTCTTCTTGATACAGCTTAGATCTTTTGATGGTTTTTTTCATCTTAATTTTTTTTAAAACGCTTCGATTGGCTTTGAAAAGACTGAAATTATAAAATATTAGTTGTGTCATGTTGAAACTAGTACTTTCATATTTTGGAGATTTTGTTTGTTGATTGTGATAATTTGTTATATTATGAGATTCTGTGATACTAAGTAGATATTTTGTGGTCTTGAGTCTTCGATCCAGATCTTTTCGAATTATTATTTCTATCATATTCCACATTTCTCTCTCTTCTTATAGTTATCGTATGTCTTTAGATAGCTTTTATTAATATATTTATCGAAATTGTTATATTTTATTTTAATCTTATTTTAAATTAAATGAAATACAATTTATTTCATTACTTAAATTACATTATGCAATTTATATTTACAATATTAAATTTTTTAATCTGATATTTTTTTATAATTTAAATTCATTTGTTTATTTATTTAAAGTAGTTTTCATATCTATATTCTTTCTAAATAGAGCACACTTTTGATGTGTGACAGATAATGATAGTTGTAACAAAATGACAACATTGCTTTTTTTTCTTAAAATTTTTATATTTTTACTGATGAATCAGTAGTATAGTTTGTCAATTTCTTAGTTATTTACATCATTTATAGCGCTTCAAAAAACCAAAATTTACTGAATTTTGTAGTACTCAGAGTAAAAAAAATAACAAGATATATAAAGATATTAAAAAACTTTATTCATATAACAATTCTTCTATTATTTGAAAATTAATCATATGCTTTCCACAGCAACAAAACTAGAATACAACCATACATTTCTTTTTTAATTTTTATGAAAGAATAAAATGTCAAAAATATATTTTTCTAACTAAATAGAGTTTTTTTATTTAAATTATTCAAATACATATTAATTGTTTTAAAAATCATATTTTTGTGTAGATATTGTTATATTTATAATTTAATAAACCCACAACATATTCTCACTTTAGCAGAAAAAACGATTTTTTTACAAAAATTTTGTAGGTAATGAATAAAAGGTGTATAAATATCCTATTCGTT